>ML804459.1:126778-152956 GCA_009831015.1 Picea engelmannii
TTCAAATTCCACTTATTAATTTTAAGATATGTTCTATATAGAAACTCAAATCCTACAAGTATGATATCTCCTTCTCATAACAATTTGTAAATGTGTTGAACCTGTGCATAATAGATCTAGCTAGAAAATGCTACACACATTTGCAAAGAGAAATTAAGAAAGTAGGAGAGAAAGAATGGAAGAATTCTTATTAACCGTAATGAATAATGAATAATTTACACATGATATACTATGTATAACTCAATGAGTGTGCACTGGAGGAGAACCAATGCGCCATAGTGGTGGTCTAGAGTGATCTGGACACACACCAACAGTTAAGGGAGTGAACTACCACCTAGTTTAGTCTCGTAGATAGTTACGAGAGTGAACTGCCACCTAGCTGAGTTAACTAGTCAACTAGTCTTCAGTTGACTAACTGAACATAGTGTAGTGAGGAGTAGATCAAGGAATCAAGGGTAATGCGCCATTCTGGTGATGATCCCAAGGAAAGTGCACAATAGCATGGTGATGATCCCAATGTTGCATGGTGACAAAACCAATGCAACATCTAAACTCAACTCAACTAGTCAAAACGAAGTGTCAACTGAAAGAGAATATTCTGCAGGTGGAATATTCTCCCCTAAAATATATGAGATTGGATAATGACTAATTATGACTAATAAACAAGGAAAAACCTTAGGAAAAAGAAATCCTAGGTGTGTGTGAAGTAACTCCAACAGCCCCCTGAACATCACTATGGTGAAAATAAAGAATGGGTCCCAGGGACGAGGCCATGTTAGGTACCCAAATACAAAAGATACACTGAAATAAAGTGAGGAAAGAGGGAAAAACTCATGGGAACCNTCAAGGTACAATGTATGTAAAAATAAGAACTACAGTTGCTAGGCAACTGTGTCCTTCACTCCAAGACGACTTCATAGAGAATGCAATTTCTGCTCAGTGAAGGTCTTGGTGAAGATGTATGTCGTTTGTTCTGCTGAAGGACAAAACTGTAGGTCAATGATCCCCTTGTGTACTAAGTCCCATATGTAGTGCATGTGGATCTCAATGTACTTCATCTGCTGCCTCCGAACTGAATCTCTGCAGAACTTCAAAGTGCTCTGGTTGTCACACTAAATGACGATCGACTGATGAAACTGAATGCCCAACTCAGTGAGAAAATGTTGTAGCCACATAGCCTGAATGGTTATGTTAACTATCCCTATGTATTATGCCTCGACTGAAGATAGATAAATGGCATCTTGCTTCTTGCTCGACCAACAAATAGGCCCGGAACCAAGACTGAGTGAGTAACCAAATGTGGAATTGCGATCAGTGCTATCGCCAACCTAGTCAGAATCAGTAAACTCGATGAGATCTAATGTAGATTCCGTTGCATAATGAATCCCAAAGGTGATGGTGCCCTATATGTATCGAAGGATATGCTTTGCAGCCTTCCAATGTAGCTCATGTGGCTCTTGCATGAACCTGGAAACTGTGCCAACTGCATAGGAGAGGTCTAGTCTAGAGTGTGTGAGATACAACAAGCTCCAAACTAGTTGTTTGTACAATGTGTTTTCAACCACTGAAGTCTCCCCGCCATTCTCAACTTTGACTCCTAATAGGAAATGAGTCAAAGTAGGCTTGTAGTCTGTCATGTGAAATCTCTCAAGGAGATCTCGTGCATACTTGGCCTGAGACAGTTTGATGCCTGATGCATATTGAATGATCTCGAGTCTAAGGAAGAAGTGTAGCGGACCCATGTATGTCATCAAAAACCTATCATGTAGAATCCTCTTAACTGTAGCAATCGCTGAAGTAGAGCAACCGGTGATCAACAAATCATCAACATACATAACTAAGAGTAGAAGTGAATTAGCCATCCTGAGCATGTAGACATTCGGATCTGATTTACAATGTACAAAGTTCTATGACAAAAGGTAGGAATCCATCTTGGCATATCATGCCCTCGGAGCCTGCTTGAGGCCATAAAGGGACTTCTTCAGTCAACAGACCAAAGATGAGTTCCGCATAAATCCCTGGGGTTGCTCCATATAGATCTCCTTAGAGAGATCACCATGAAGAAATGCATTCTTCATTTCCATCTGATGGACTTCCCATTCCTTGGCTATCACAATGGAAAGTGCCAATCACGTGGAATCCATCTTCTCTACTGGAGCGAAGGTCTCATCATAGTCAATTCCATGCACTTGTTGAAAGCCTTTGGCAACAAACCTAGATTTGTATCTACTAATCTGTCCATCAGTTGCGCATTTGGTCCTGTGGACCCATCTGCATATGACGTATTTCCTCCCAGAAGGAAGGGGAATCAGATCCCAAGTTTGGTTCTCGAGGAGGGAGTTGTACTCCTACATGGCGGATTCCCAAAATGGATTTCCAGCGGCCTCGCCATAAGACTATATATTTGAAGACTAAACCAAGAAAATATGCCTGGAGGGAAATGGTTCAACGACAGTGAATACAATAGGAGGCTCCTCGAAATCATATTGAGTCATCCTAGTGTCGGCTGGATCACCAATGAGATCCTATGCATCCTGAAGAGTAGTCTGTTCTCACTTGGGCCTCTGCTCTGGATTTGCAACTGCATATGGATGCTCTGACTCTGCATTTGACTGTATTGAATCTGAATCTGAATCATTTGAGTCCTCTGAATCAAAATTCTTGTCTGAATAAGAGTCAGCATGTGCATGCTCATCATCTCGGACAGGTGGAAGAATGAAGGTGTATGCATGTGGCTATTGAGGTACATGTGAGACACTTTCCTCGAATTGGGCACTACGCTCAATGATGATCCGGTTTGAGGAAAGATAAATAAGCTTGTATCCCTTCACACCGTCATGGTATCCAATAAAAATATACTTAGTGCTCTATGGATCAAGTGCCTTCCTCTTTTCAGAGGGAATCTGGGCCCATGCACATGAATCGAAAATGAGAAAGTGGGTCACTTCCGGTTTGAGGCCGCTTCAAGCCTCATAGGGGGTCTTATCCTTGAAATATATATGGGGAGATATGTTTTGGATGTATGCTGAACAATTAAGTGCTTCGGCCCATTGTCTCTATGGTAGTGACTTTGCATGCAACATGTAAGATGCCATCTCCTTTAGAGATCTGTTTTTCCGCTCAAAAACTCTGTTTTGCTGTGGAGTATAGGGAACTGTGTGTTGCAACTGAATCCCTGCCTCATGGAAAATATAATGGATATAATGATTGACATACTCTCCCCCATTATCAGTTCAAAGGACTTTGATCATATTTTCGGACTATGTCTCAACCAGGGCTTTGAAATCTTTGAGGTGTTGAAAGACCTCAGATTTTTTCCTGAGAAAGTAGATCCATGTAAAATGTGAGAAATAATCAACAAAAATGAGAACGACCCTCATTTTTCTAATGTATGGATGCAGAAAAAGGACCCATAAGGTCAATGTGGATCATATCTAAAGGTGAAAAATCTCTCTAATACTTTCCTTTGTCGAATTTCTCTTGAGGGTGTTTTCTGAGAACATATCCATCACGTAATCCCGTGGAGAAATGGATGTCTGGTAGACCATCAACCAGTATTTTCTTGCTGATTTGTTACATGTATATGAAATTCAAATGTCCAAACCTTTCATTCCATATCCCACTACTTTCATCAACATGAGTAAGCAGTAAAGCAGAATCAGGTTCAATGAATTCAAAAAATGTATACAATCTAGACTAATGATTTACCTCACCGGTAGAAACCCTAGAGTTGGTTTACATGTCATATATGTCCATGACATTTTTTTTGAATATAAATTTCTTTACAATGTCTGAATTCATCATCTGATACACAACGAGAAGTTTGAGTGATAGATTGGGAATGTGAAACACATTCTCAAAGATTTTGTTGGTGAGTTCAATCCTTCCTTTGTCAGTGACTTCAACAGAAGAGTTGTCCCTCATTAGAATAGGAGGACCTTTGCATGCATCCAATGAATAATATACTACTTTTGAGGCATCCATGTGATGTGATGCTCCTGAATCTATGATCCAAGCATCGGGAGAGGAGTTGATGGAAATCAAGGCATGGCTAGAATTGCCTTTCTTGGGATTTAGATCTTTTGGCTTCTTCTTCTTGGCACCCTCGGGGATGAGATATCCAAGGTTGTTTTGTTGAATTATTTGAGACATTAGATCTATTTGTTTTTTCATGCATGCAGATTCTGGATGGAATCCTTTGTGACAGTACATACATTTCTCCCCTTTTCTTCCCTTTCCCCCTTTTGATCTGGAGGCATCGATGAATCATTTGTGTACCCTTCCTTCTTTGGATGTGCATGAGATTTATTTTTGTCTTTATCTTTATATTTCTGATATTGGTGGCTTCCATCTTGCACAGTAAGTGCATGCGCATTTGAGCCTTTGATTTTGCCCATGTTGATGAGCTTGGTTTGCTCTTGTGTCAGGGATTCGATAAAGTCCTCAAGAGAAGGCATCTTTCAGGTGGTTCTAAAGGCGAATCTGAAAGAATGGAATGTGGATATGAATACAAAGAATTTGGGACCAAGTTTGGAGAGAATGGTTAGAACCATTTGTTCTCCTCCTTAGATTTATCAAACCTGCAAGCTTTGAGTTGTGATAATAAATCCTTGAATTTTGTAAATAAATCTTGGATATTTTCGAAGCTTTTTGGATCCAATGTGAGTAGTTCCACCTCCATAATGTGTCCCCTCATCTCATAATGTTTTCCAAAGAGCCCTTCCAAGGTGTTCCAGGATTCATTGGGAGTCTTATAGGAAGATATATGAAAAAGGAGATCGAGAGAAATAAGATTGCAAATTGTTCCGAGTGCTTCATCCATCCAATTTAAGTACTTGGATTTTTCTATGGATGATTTCGGTTATGTATCTTTATTCAAGGTTAACCTGTACAATCCTTTGGTTTGAATATGAGTTATTATTCTCTCCTTCCATGCAAAGTAGTTGTAAGGTATAAGGATGAATTCTTTTTGGAAATCCATCTTTTCATTGTCTTCAATATTTTGTACCTGCAAAAATTTTTGGTGTAGATTTTTCTTAGTAATCAGTCAGCTCTGATACCATGTAAGTGTGTTGAACCTACACATAATATATATATCTAGAAAATACTACACAAATTTGCAAAGAGAAATTAAGAAAGAAGAAGAAGGAGAGAAAAAATCGAAGAATTCTCATTAACCGTAATGAATAATGAATAATTTACACATGATATAATCTGTATAACTCAATGAGTGCACACCGGAGGAGAACCCGTGTTCCATAGTGGTGGTATAGAGTGATATGGACACACACCAGTAGTTACGAGAGTGAACTGTCACCTAGTCTAGTCTCTCAGGCAGTTACGAGAGTGAACTTCCACCTAGTTTAGTTAACTAGTCAACTAGTCTTTAGTTAACTGACTGAACAAAGTGTAGTGAGGAGTATATCAAGGAATCAAGGGTAATGTGTCAGTATGGTGATGATCCCAAGGCAAGTGCGCATTAGCATGGTGATGATCTCAATGTTTCATGGTGACAAAACCAATGCAACATATAAACTCAACTCAACTAGTCAAACTGAAGTGTCAATTGAAAGAGAATATTGTCCAGGTGGAATATTCTCCCCTCAAATATAGAAGACTAGATAATGACTAATTATGACTAATAAATAAGGAAAAACCTTAGGAAAAATAAATCCTAGGTGTGTGTGAAGTAACCCCAACACAATTTACCTATTGTCGCTGCAGGCATTGGCCTTCCTTATCGACTTACATCGTTGCCATATCCAAGATTATCCTTCATGCAATTCTCAACTTTCATTTAGCCAAATAGGTTGTTAGTATGTCATGCACATTATACCTTCCTTGCAAACTTCCATTGGCTTCAAAAGTGATCTTAAATTTGTTCATACTAATATTTAAATCACTCTTATCTATAAATCATATCAAATGGAAATAAATTATCATTCCCTACATAGTCATTATCTAGCATACTAAGATTTTCATAACGCAATCAAACCTCAAAAATAATTAAACCAATGTGCCAATTCCTGTGGCCACATATACACAATGCATCCTTGCATTGATTCTAGAATACCACATTTCTATGTCATGTATTCTACCATGGTGAGTTGGAAACTTGGCTACTCATCTCGTCACATGGATAAATTTATTGAAATCCATTACCATAGCAGGGGTATGTCTCTTGTATTGACATGGTTATGAATTCATAACCAACATAGCATAACATGAAGCTAAAATTTCACATAAATGCATTCATTCATTCATCCTTTACTGATAGCCAAGGTGCTAATACTCATGGCTACTTCAATTACTCCCACTACTATTTCCACAACTCAACTCTCTTGGGGTATAGGAAGGTTTCTCCTTCCATAAGGGAAACCCATTAAATTCCCTTTTCTATACACATTCATATCCTTATTGGATTTAGCATATGTGTTACTTATGAGCACATTCATTCATTCATCCATGGTTAATCAATGCAAATAGGGCATAAATTTTCACAAATTCATTGCAAATATTCCAATACATCTATGCCCATTAGAGGTTTCATCCAATTCCATACCCCACTTGGGTATTAATGACATTCATGAATTCAATCATAATCACAATTATATAACCAAATATATAAAACACTTTTGAAGGAATTCTTACCCAATTCCATTCAGACTACAAGCTACATTGGGATGATTAATTTTATACCTATCTAGCTGCCATCAACCTTTCTGATGTTACCTCATTAGTTGGTGCTTCATGGGAACTCATAGGGTCTCTTCATAGATTTTTTGATAATAATCCTCTTGTATTTGTCCCCTATGAAAGGTTTTCCACCCTTGGTAGTTGTCTCATCAATAATCCCAACCTATCCTTCACACAACAACCACCACCACAATTTAATCAGTTATCATGCTAATCACAATGTGTGTGCCATAACACATTTAAATCAACAAACCTTATCAACTATGCCCTAGCATATCTATGTGCACTCTACCACATTGTCTTTAATGTGTTCATGAGTGCAACAAACATATTTCAATTGTTTTAATTTTACACAACCATCAACATTCTTATGCATGAAATAATCAGATTTATATTAGTTTATCATTCTTAGAGAAAAATACAAATAAATAAGCAAGAACGGGGTCAAGGGATTCTCCCTTCCAATTCCTTTACACAGTATGGAATTCTTAGCATGGATGAGTTCTCTTAATGACCCTCTTTCCATTCTATTCCTTTTTGGATGCTCCATTTTTATTGAGCAATCTAGTCGAGTCCATCTCGAAATTTTCCTCATTCAGAGATCCCTCCTTCCCTAATGCAAACACTTGTTAAAAATTCATGGTTAGCTCATGAATTCAATTATAACAAGTGCATTGTGCACATGAATCATATGAGCATCAAAATCATTAATATTTTGTTTCAACATATGTATCCTTCCGCATATGCATGCCTTCAAAAATGTAATACATGATTCTTATACATATAGGCTTTTGCAGTCCACAGTCTAATTCTCAACAACCATTAATTTTCCTGGACCTATCCTCTTGATAGGGTCTTTCCATAGTCCATCCACATGGGACTACTTTAGCATGCAAGTTTCTTGGTGCATATCCATTAGCTCCTGAATTGATCTCAACCCATGAGTTAGTAACAACTCTATCATTTCAATAATTACTTATAATTTTCTATAAAGAACATAGTTATACATCCTCACAGTTCTTTAAACCATGCACTTTTTCATATGTATCAGCATTGTGTGTGCATGTAAACATTTGGCACACTTTCATAATATATACATGCACATCTATTCAAACTTAAAGTCAATCTATCTTGATTGCTCACAATCATTCACATGAAAAATTTTAAAGGCATAATCATAAGTGTATTTCCTTCTTTCATAGGAAAAAAACATTTTTCACACCTTCTCTTTCATCATTTCATATTAGCTCCTTTTTAAGAGTGGCACACAACCCCCTCAATCTAGTATTCAACAAAACAAAACAGATCCTTCAAGACAAGGTCGGCTAAGTAGTCATAGTAGTGCCTAAAACTTGACAATTACTACATTTGCTTCACAGTCATCTTGTTCATGCATGCATTCATACTAGGCATCCTATTAGTGCATTCAAACCATCCCTCCAAGCATATATATACACTTGTCTACCAACATGCATGTGCAATACTTGCACCTTCTTTCATGTCATTCTTACAATCCTTCACATGACAAATCTGATATGAATATTCATAAATATGCTACTCTCCATGTGGAAACAATCAACAAGAGATCACTCTTGCACACTTGCTACAAAATCATTCCATATGTCAAGAATAACTAGGTAATCATGGTATTACCCAATGCATGTCAAGTACTAAAGTCTATTTTCTTTAACCATTTATGCCCCATAACATTTCAATCTTCAAACTTTTGTTGAGGGAATCCTTACCTAGATTCCCTTTCACCATTTGAGAATACTAAAAACATACTTACATGGTTGTTATCCATCATTGGATGCTACCTGAACCATTGGTTTTTTTGGGGAGGTTCATGTACTCAACCAAAATCTTGATCATCACCTCTCATTTCATAGCCTTCTCCTTGCAAGGTTGTATGTAGCATCCTCGACATTGTCATACATACTGTCAACTTTTCCTGGTTATCAACTATCATCAATAATGGTTATTCACCATGAGAATTCATATCGACAAACTCGTTAATAATTCTATATGTAGGTTAGGCGTATGCTCATCATTATCATAGGCATTTGCAGTATGTCTATATTCTCATATTAGTGCATATGCATTCTAGTTGTCATTATTTTTCCTTTCTTATATCATGCCCATGCTTAATTAGCAATATAACATCCCCCAAGCCCAATTGAGATCCATTACGTGTGGAAACTCATATAAACAAAATATTCTAACTAATTTACTATAGCTTACCAACTACAAATTACACACACATATTTAACTTTTTTCTGATACCATTAATTAATTGCATCTACATCATGCTAAAATCACACATGAATGCAACTAATAAATCACACAGTAGTATGTAAAATCATTCTCATACACAGAGTAAAAGAAAAAACAATTAAACACATAAAATAACACAACAACAAGATACAACACTCATCTTTCAAATTATTTGTGCAACCAACTACTGGGGATAGGAATTCCACCCAACCATATACTTGTTGTTCCAAATATCAATAGAAATTCACCCCCAAGTCAGGGATAGAAATCCACAAAAGAGGGTGATTTCTCATTGTCCACTCACAACTTAGAAATCCCACAACCCACTAGTATTCTCCTATAACTATCTTGATTTTCCACCAACTCTCTTCCTCTTGACCTACCCAACATAAGGAATTTACCCTTTCACTGATATCATTACATTAGGCATCCCATTCATTTATAAGGGTCTCTCTGGAACAAATAACCAAGAATCTCTATGTTGGGAACTCAAGAGAAATCGTTTCTAGGAAAACTACCAGCAAATAACAACAAACACTTGTTGTTACAGTGCAACTCACACAAGAGTTCACTCTTCAGTCCTGAAAACCAGGCTCTATATTCTTTAGCTCCAAAACACTCCAAAAATTCTCCAGCATGCTCTAGAATTCACCCTCCATGGGTGTTTCAGCTCCAAGATCTATTTTTCTTCTCTCTGCTTGTTGTTCATGCCCAAAAATCAATGTCCAAAAACTATTGTAATTGTCCATACAAATTTCCTCTCCTTGTCTTACTTGTTTGACTGACACACTTCCCCAAGATAATTGTACTCAACCCCCATTCTCCCAATAACTATGGGATGTAACTTCTCACACCCACCCTCTTACATGCATTCAATGATTGGATTTAGGGACACTCAATCATAAAATAGAGTATAATATATAATGATAATAAAATTCAGGAATGTGGGTGGAATAAATAGACATGGGTGATTCCCCCTTGGACCCCTCTTGTTCTTTCTCCCAAACCCTCCCCTCTCTTGTGGATTAATTCATCCCCCATCTCTATCCATATCCCCTTAGCAACTGGCATCACATTTTATTTATTAAAACTTATAAATACATTTCGCATATACATCGCTTGCCCATAGCCACAAATTTATATCTAAATTAAGCATTAATAAAATTGGGGATTATAGTGGGGTACATTACATAATGATCAACACAATTGGGAGAAAGTTTCATGCATCCAAAGGAAATCTACGATCGTCGATGATCGAGGGTTGGAAGATTTAGTGTGATGATCAAATTATTCTAAAAGAAACTATTGATGGTCGATTGAGGAAACAAGAGGGTGACATGTCATACCACATTAGCATCCATGTGTAATTCCACATGAACCCAGGTGATGCATCGGGATGATGTGTCATGCCATGTCATCATCTATGTACCATGCCATGTCAGCGTAGTTGTTATGTCAAAAAAGAGATGGTTGATCGTTGATGGTCGGGGTTTGGAGAGATTTGTGGGAAATTTTTTGTCAAATAAATTCTCCAGTGGTCGATGGTCGATGATCGGGCGTCAGAGGATTCACGAGCAAGTTTGGTTTTCTAAAGAGAAAACTCCAATCGTCGATCATCGATGTAGTGTCAGAAATCAACGGTCCATATTGTTTTAAGTTGTCGATCGATGGTGGAAGTTGATATGTAGGGTTTGGAAAGGATTAGTGGATGAACAAATCAGATTTCACCCGATTTGAGATTGATAACTCAAATTTGAAGGGCTATTATAACAGTAAAATAGTCATTTTTCTATGAAATTTTTAGGATTTTGAAGGTCACGAACTTGCAGGGAAATTTTGAGGCCCTAAATGACGTTTTTTCGGCAATGAAAACCCATAAGAATATTTTTCATTAAGGTACATTATGTATTTAAATATCAAATAAAAGAACCTGGAGAGATCTATCCAACGAGCTACTTCAGGCGCAAAACAAAGCCTATATGAGAAAGTTACAGCTAAAACAATTAAGGTAAAATTTTCACACCAGATTACTTCCGAGGGAATAACTCCCTGCTCATAAGTTTGTTTGAGGCACATGAGAAGTCTATGGAAATACTATGATCCATAGAAGACAACCATGGAGACATATTTAGAATATGGGTATGTAAAATTATGCAAGAAGAGAAAGAAGACACCTATAACATACAAGGATAAATTGAGAAAAACAATATAAAATTATTAGAATCATAACTTTCAACTCAAAGATCAGATTTGGAAAACGAATTGTCACTAGAAACGTATTGAGGAGGAGACGACATATATCCACTCATAATTTTTAATTGGGCAATAAATTACTCATAAAGTGATCAAGAAATTTTTGTAATAGTAAATGAGTGGAAATTGCAACTTGTAAATGTCGTAACATTTCACTCAAAAGTCATAATGAGGAATGGGTATAGCTACTAGAAAGTTGTTTCATAAAGGAATTCATATAAGGAATCGAATTTTGAATTGGTGCATTGTATCCTTCATAAATTGATGAGAAAAATAACATATATTCTAATTTATCAAATGTTTTATGTTAGGCATGTTCTAGCAATAATTATTGCATGCAAATTTCTTGTAAAATTAGAGGTACATGAAAACAAATTTGGTTCTTATATGAGGACTGGAGTTATGGAAGATGCTCATGGATCTTATAGCCATGGGGAATAAATTAAAGGTTTTCATGTCAACATGGGAAATTTTGATACATAGTCAAATGGAAGAAGAGGTAGATATAAACATGTAACTATGAGAAGCCCGCATAGAGAAATGCATAACTATAGAGTAGATACTGAAAGGATTATGAAGGATCAAGAAAATATACTTCAGAGTATGGATACGTAGCATAAGAAACTTAACAAGGACTCTAGAACCAAGAAAGAATTTAGTGCTAGACAAGTGTCAGCATCTAGATCCCATAACAAAATGGATGATCATGGGAATGATAGGAAGTGAACAAGTATGAACATGTGCCATCATTCTCCAAGGCAATATACTAGAAAAACTCATGCAAGTTTAGGGCTAGGGAAAAACCCAAGTGTGTCTGGTGTTAGGAGGAAAAGGAGAAGGCCCGAGACAAACATCTTGCAAGGTGAACTTAGGAAAATTAAGCCACCAAATTTCAATGGCGAGCAGAGGAAAGAAGAAGAGGTCGAGGCCTAAATTTTGGAAAAGAAGAAGTGTTTCCAGCTGCATGATTACCCCTCAAGGGTAGAATCTATAATTGCAACCTACCACTTGCAAGGAAAGGCAACCATTTGGTGTGATTAGCTTAAGCAAGACAAACACCTTGATGAGAAGAGGATTGCATGGAGGCAATTCAAAGAATATTTCCAAGATAAATAATTTTCTGAGCATTATTTTGAAAGGAAGATGAAAGAGTTCTTTGAAATCAAGTTGGGAAGCATGACAATGGAGGAATATAAAAAGAGGTTCTTTGAATTGTTGAAGTACGTTGACTTCATAAAGGATGAAACAATGAAAATACAAAGGCTTTTGAGTGGGTTACCTCTTTTTATAGTGATAAGATACAATATGATAACCCCAAGACTTTGGAGGAAGCCACAAGGAGAGTAAAGTATCTTTATGAGCAGAGAAGAGGAAGGTCGGTTTTCCAAAAATCTAGGAATGACAAGATGAAGGGTAAGAAGGATCAAAGGTAGAAATATTTTAAGCCACCCTTTTTCAAGAACAACTCCCAAGCAAATAAACAAGGTCATTCAACCCAAAATTAGCACAAGAATGAAGATTCATTTGGGAAAAGGCCAAATAAACAACATGTTCAATGGTGGGGATGTAAGAGAAATCACTTATATAGGGACTACCCTCACAAAGGAGAAAGAATGAGGAGTATCCAAAACATTCAAGAGGATGAAACAATTAAAGACATGGGACGAAACATGTCAAGGATTTATCCATCCTTGGAAAACAAGTAAGTATAATATCAATCCCCCATGATTGAATTGGAATGTAAGATTGATAACCAACCCATAGCAATTTTAATCGATTCTAGAGCTAGCCATAGTTACATAAAATATAACATTGTTGAAAGAATTCACTTGCAAAGGAGTAATCATAAAAAAATATTGGTTAGTTCAATTAGCCACAAGGGCTAAGAGGAAAATCAATGAGCTAGTTAAAGATTGTCCAATAGACATGAATGGACTTAGTGCAAAGGTAGATGTGAACATCATACCATTGGGTTTGTATGATTGTCTAATTGGAATGGATTGTTTGGAAAAACACCATGATGTCCTAGACTATTACAACAAGATAATCGCATGTCTTGATGAAGAAGGGCAATAAGGAAATATTCAATGCATTCCAAGAGTTGTAGTTGTTAAAGAAATTTTAGCTGTGCAATTGAAAATTATTTTTAGGAAGGGATGTCATATTTTTGCAGACCGTATGGAAGAGACAACCAAAGATAAAGTGGCAAGTATTGAAGACCATTTGGTCTTAAGGGATTTTGAAGATGTTTTTGGAGAAATCCCAAGAATTCCACCAAAGAGAGGCATTGATTTTTCTATTGATTTGGTGCCAAGAGATACCCTAGTGTCCATGAAACCATACAGAATGGGCACGCCATAATTGAAAGAGTTGCATATGAAACTTGAAGAATAGTTGAACAAGGGATATATACACCCAAGTGTCACCTTGGGGTTCCCCATTTCCTTTTGTGAAGAAGAAATATGGAATATTAAGGTCGTGTATTGATTTCAGAAAGCTAAATAAGGTCACCATAAAGAACAAATATCCTTTTCCAAGGATTTATGATTTATTTGATCAGTTGAAAGGTGAAATAATCTTTTCCAAGATTGAATTGATATCAAGTTATCATCAAGTGGGGATAAAGGAAGAAGATATCAACAAGACAACATTCAGGACAATATATGGGCATTATGAATTCATGGTAGTGCCATTTGGGCTATCAAATGCATCAACATTTTTCATGTGCTTGATGAATGGAGTGTTCAAGGAATACTTGGACAAGTTTGTAATTGTGTTCCTAGATGACACACTTGTCTACTCTAAGTCAGAAGAGGAACATGAGAAACATTTAAGAATGGTGTTGCAAGTTTTAAGAGAGCATAAATTGTATGCTAATCTAAGTAAGTGCATCTTTTATCAAAAGAAGATTCACTACTTGGGGCATATAATTTTAGTAGAAGGGATAACAGTGGATCCTGAGAAGATAGAGGCCATTAGAGGATGGACATAGCCAAGAAATGTGACATAGGTCATATCATTCATAGGCCTTGTCAGTTATTACTGAAGATCCATAAAATGATTCTTATGGATTGCAATTCCAATCACTTATTTGCAAAAGAAGGGAGTGTAATCTGAATGGACTTTCAAGTGTGAAGAGAGCTTCCAAGGGTTGAATGAAATATTGACCAGTGCACCAATATTAAAGATTTCAGATCCAAATGAATATTTTGTTGTGTGCATTGATGCATGCAAGGGAGGGCTTGGTGGAGTCCTCACACAAAATTATCATATGGTATGATATGAGTCTAGGAAATTAAAAAAGAATGAGAAGAATTATTCTACCCATGATTTGGAATTAGTAGCAATTGTACATGCATTAAAAAAGTGGAGGCATTACCTCATGGGGAGGAAATTTGAGCTAAGAACAAAATACTCTGGTCTGAATCATTTGTTTGGAAAACCCACATTAAATTCCAGACAAACCAGATGACTACAATTCCTTAGTGAATACAACTTTGAGATTAAGCACATTAAAGGAAAAGAGAATCGGGCGGTTGATGCACTTAGCCGGAGAGCTCATGAAATGGATATTGCATCCATCATCATGTACATGATTGATATGAAAGATAAAATTATTCCAATAACAAATTCTGATCAACAATATTTGCAAATAAAAGAAAAATTATAGCAAGGTAATTTTCAACAGAAATTTAATTATTATGGGTTGAAAGAAGATGGAATTCTCATGTACAAAGGAAAAATATACGTGGTGAATTCCAATGAGTTGAAAAATACAATGATGAAGGAATTGAATAATGTTCCATATGTTGGTCACCCAAGATATCAAAGGTCAATTTCAGTTGTAAGAAGCCAATACTTTTGGCCAGGAATGAAGAAAGAATTGCCTAATTACATAACCAGATGTCTAGAGTGCCAAAAACTGAAGACTAAACATAGACATCTAGCAGGGTTGCTATAGCCATTTCCCATTATAGAATGGATGTGGGAAGTAGCTATAATTTATTTCATTACTAAGATGCATAGAACAATGAAGAAACATGATTCCATCATGGTGGTGGTGGATAAATTAACTAAGGTAGCACATTTTATTCTAGTGAAGAAAACACACAAGGCAACAAATATTGCAAAAATCTACATGAAATAAGTTGCTAGGCTACATGGGGTGCCTAAGGAAAGTGTTTCATATAAAGATACAAAGTTTACATCAAATTTTTGGAAGGGTTTTTTAATAGGCTTTGGGACAAATCTAAATCTTAGTACAACATGTCACCCATAGTCAGATGGGAAACTAGAGAGGACTAACAGAATAATTGAGGACATGCTCAAAATGTGTGTGATGGACCAACCATCAAATTGGGAAGTTTATATTCATTTGGTTGAATTTTATTACAATAATGGGTATCAAGACTCATTAAAAATGAGTCCATTTGAAGCATTTTATGTCAGAAAGTGTAACACACCAGTAACTTGGGATAACCCAACAAACATGGCTATCATTGGGCCATATTTGTTAAAGGAAATGGAAGATCAAATGGCAAGAGTTAAGAATAATTTAAAGGCCACCCAGGATAGAAGAAAAAGCTATGCAGAAAAGAATACAATTTTTAGATATTTCAAAGTGGGTGAACATGTGTTTTTAAAAGTGAAGGCGGAATCGCTAAGATTAGGAAGTTTCCCTAAGTTGGCAGTGAGATATTGTGGACTGTTTGAAATATTATAAAAGATAGGGCTAATTGCATACATGATAGCATTACCTGCATCCATGAGAGTGCATAATGTATTTCATGTGTCATTATTAAAGAAATGTGTGTCTAACCCTAACCATATAATTGATTGGACTGTGATCCAGTTGGAGCACGAAGGAGATTTCTGGGTGGAACCAATACGTATTCTAAACCAAAAAGTCAAAGTGCATAGGAACAAATCCATAGGGCTAGTAAATGTTCAATTGACCTGCTACGGTCTTGAAGATGTTACATAGAAGAATGAAGAAAACATGTGGGAGGAATACCCACATTTTTTTGTCAATTTTGAAGAAAACAGAATGCAAGACTTCATTTTGAGCAACTTGAGTTTTGGAACTACGTATCAGAGTCCTAGACAAAATACATTGGGGGCCCTGAAAAAAGAATGACACATTCCTTGGATTAGCCCTGATAAACAAATGGTGCATTCCTTGGGTCAACGGGTTGAGAGGAACATGAGATTTTGGTTAGAATTGTTGTTGGAGTTGTAAAATTGTAGAATTTTATTTCTTTAAGCATTGTGATGTAAATTGTGTATGTATGTCGAAATTGTTATCGCACAAGTTGTATGTTGGGAAAATCCTGACCCAACCACTAAATGGTGAAACCTAAGAGGTCATCTACCCACTGTCACCTTAGGCAAGTGTCCCCGTCACTTTAGAGGTCAGGTAGTCACCTCAAGGGGGGAATATCGGTGACCATAGGGGGAATGAGATGAAGATGGATGGAGATGGAGATGAATTTTTTTGGCACAGGGGCAGACCCGAGGTTCAACGCTCAAGAGCGCACCAAAAAAACCATAACTACCAGCCCTTTCGGCAACACCTGCGAAGAAGATGAAGTCTTACCCGAGGTAGAGGCAGGGGTGGTTTCAGGACTCAAGTGTATGAAACCTTAGCTGGGACACCGATCTGTTATTATATCTATTACAAGGCACTTAGCATAAATCATTCATCTATATTTAACCCTTATGGTAATTCACAGATGGCACAGAACATCGCAGTGAATACTTAGACTAAAGTTGATTCAGTACTTAGCCACAAACATAGATTAGATTCAACAGATCAAGCACTAAACATCTTATATATCAGATCTAACATTCATTCTTTTATCATAAGCACAGAACATAACTAGATCTACTTAATCACAGCAAGCACTTAGCCAAAAGGAAACAACACTTAGGTCAACGCACAGAGCACATTACACAGAGTTACCGTGGTTCACCCCCACCTTGGGGCTACGTCCATAAAGTCTTCTTCTTTATATTATCTCGGTCAAGCAGTTACAACACAGAGCTTCAATGACCCTTACTTCACACATGACAGAAGATCTGTGCAGCTCGCTAGATCCTTCTTCCTTGCGCTCAGCACAAAACCACAACAACTTGCACTTAACATTCTGATCTCCTTACAATCATGCACAGAGCACTTGCGATACACATCCGACCACACAGGTCCAGCTACTAGCACTAATCCTTTAGCTATACATTTGCACTATGTTGTCCACCCTACTTACATTGCCTAAGTATCTATTTATAGATTACAAAATGGGCCTAAACGTGGGCAAACCCACGGGCTGACATCCCTTTCCCTTTACATAAACCCAAAAACCCTAAAAGGTACCCAAAAATAGGTCTTGCTTGCTTCACGTTGCGCTCCATCTTTGGCAAGATGTCCCAGTCCAAAAATGATCAAGTATGACCAAGTATCCTTCAAAACTTGGTCAAGGGCCAACAGGCCCCCAACACTCACCTGTGACTCATCCCGAGTCACTCAGGTATGTTCAATTCCACCTCGAATGCCTCGAGCTTGGCTCGAGCTGCTTTGACCTGTTGCAGTGCGACAACCTCTTGCTCAGTAAGCTCTTGGATCACTGTGTCATTGAGTGGTCCTTCCAGGCATTGTTTTGCAGTGATGACAACCTGTTCAAGTTCAACTTCCTAGTTTTCAAGTTCAACGAACAATTGGCATGCCTTTTCTTGGATCAGATGAAGCCGTTGGGAGACTTCCATCACTTTACTTTGTAGCACATGTACCTGTTGTTGGGATGTGCATTGTTCTGCGAACCTCTTCATTCTTTCGACCGGGGTCAAAGTCTTTATCTATGCCTGTAGCATGTCTGCATGCTACTTGGCTTCTTAGAGTTGTGCCTCCAATGTCTGGAATTCTGGAGTCTTTGCGAGGGTTTCATAAGTCTGGGTGCTTCTAGTACTCATTTGCTTGCATTCCAAGGAAAAGGTTTTTAACCGGCCAACTGTGCTTCGAGCAGTGGCCTCTCTTAGATCTCTAATTTCCTGAGGGGTCTCGGGCACGATGCGGAGATCCAGATCCGTGATGGCTGTTGGAGTTGTTGGATTACTTCTTCCAGTTGGGTCACCTACTGTGGAAGAGGGTCTTCCATCTTCACCTCTATGATTGTCACAGAGTGCAGTGCTTTGTGAATCCTTTCATAGACTTCAAGTTTCTCTTCTAGCAACTGTGCCTTTTCCTCATCCCACTTCTCTTTCTGGGCAATCTATTCCCATTCTGCCTCCTTTTTTTGTTCTAGAAGTGTTTTATGTGCTTGCATCAAATCCTGGGTGGCTTGCGTTGTGTCTTCTTGAGCTCATCGAAGGCGAGATTCGACTTGATCAACGATCTGGTGTAACTGTGTGGGCTCATCGCTTGTTCCTGATGTTTCTCTTATCACGGGTGTTGTAGACACTGCTTGGCTAGACTGGAGTGCCTGTTGCACTTCTTTGAGTTCACCTTTGATTTGGTTGAAGACCTCCTCCTTCTTTTCTGTGAGCTTGAGTGAAATGTCGTTCAATGTGGCAATTAAGAAGTCAAAGTCATCTGGGGTAAGGGTAATTTTAAGCATTGTCCGGGTAGCCTTAGATTTCTTTCAGGAGGAGAGTTTTGGTGGTGTCATCTTTCTTTTCATGGAGGGATCCTCCTCCTCTCTTGGTGGAATCACTTCGCCTTTGTTTTGCTCCACTTTTGTACTACCTAGCTCGTCACCATCACCTCCCTGCGCAGGTGAGATTGAAGCAGTCTTCACGGATGTGCTATGGATATCTTCAACTTCGTCATCCTTCTTAGTCCTTCTTGGCCCAGGTGTATCCGGCATAGCTTCTGGGATTTCCTCATCGAACATATCTGCGTGGTCTGATGCAAAAAGTAGGTCTGTTGACCATTCCTTGGTGATCTCCTCCAAGTCGTCCTCTGTCAGCTTGTAGTAGGATTGGAGCTGTTGTTTATCTTCATCACCACGCGTTGTAATGTAGATGAAGTGGTGATCTGCGCTAAACTTATGGTCTAAACCTATGGAGTGTGTTCGGGGTGATTCACAGTGTAGACTAAATTTCATTTTTCAACTGGTTGAAGTAGGTGTGGAAGACAACGTTAGACTGCCACTGCTTGTTCATGTCGCTGGAGTACCACAACGTATAGAACTTCGCGGCTAGTGGTTCGAAAGGTTCGATCTCCGGGAAAGTGGCTCCCTCTGGCAGCTCCCAAGCGATGAAAGCTATGAGTATGAGTAGCCAACTAAAGTGGAACTCATACCCTTGGTCTTGCGCTCCTCTGCAATCCAGCTCTAACTGGTTGACGAGATACTACGCCCAATTCATCTATAGTCCCTCGGTGCACTTCCCTACGAGGTCAACTTTGAAGCTAGTCACCTGTGTTGGTTTGTTCTTACGAACTAATTTGCCCGTGATCAACTGACATGCAAGGCGCACTGCGCCACTCTAGATGGAGGCTACCTTGTAGCCTCACGTGCCCTTCTCTACATCGCCATAAGTTTCCTTTATCCGCTGTGCTAGTGCTCGGTCGGAGGTCTTGCCTGGGTAAAAATCCTCTGGGTCAGGGCCTTGCATGTTGAGTCATGTGATCTGATTGATCAGATTTGGATCCACAGTAATGCGGAGGTCCAACCATAAATATCTGTCGTGATAGCAAGAAAGCAATAATATAACGCATGCGTTGAATTCCTGGTGTCTGTCGAAGTGAGGGATCTTCATTACGTTGAGTAGTGTGGACTGTGCAAGGTTCTGGTTCCAGGACTGCAGGAAAATCTTAGGATTACGGCCTTTGGTATTAGTTAAGTATTTATGCAGAACCAACATGCTGTAGGTTTTGTGATCTCCAAGGTTAAAATCACTGAACTTTAGTGCTGCAAGCTTATCCTGGTCAGCACGTACTGTACACACTCCTTTCAGAAGATATGCAGTGATCAAGTTGTACTCAAAGTCTCTAGGTACACTGTCGCAGTTAATCTTGTCGCTCAAAGGTGGGATGTAAACCGACAAAATGCGTGGGATCAGCTTGGCATTTGCAATATCATCTATGTGCTTTGTTCTTGTCTCGGTCATGGTTCTGGAAGGTCTTGCGCCACGAGCAGTGGAGGGAGAAGCTTGGACTCCTCCTGACGACGATGCTTGCACACCTATAGACATCCTTCTCTCTGACATGACTCTCTCAGCCATTAGGTCAGTTAAAAATTCTTCAACTACTTTCTCAACAGTGCTGAGCTCGTCTGACATACAAGCTTGGGTCCACTAGCTCAAGTGTGAAAATGACATCTAAGATTAAAATGAATAGTAAAGAAACAAGGCAATGATCACAGGGTGAAATAATCTCAGGTTTCGAGCTCAAATTCTCACTTAGAAAAAAGTATTCTAGGTGTGTGGTGTGATAGACTAAGTAGGGAAACTTAGCAACGGTCTTCTTCTGACGGATATGGGGCCTTCATTAACTTTGTTCTATCTATTCTGGTGTTTTTCAACAGTCTAGTTGGAACCCATAATTTCTTTTCGACCCGTTCAGGGCGGAATTCGAACGGGTATATCAGTCCAACGACTATATTACTGCACCATGGCGAAGTGTCAGATGTCGTTGTTCTGATATCTCAGCGAAGCTTGATTCTTGTGATGTTTCCTTCTGCGGGGTTCCTTCCAAAGTCGTCTGTAGCTTTCTGATTTTGGCCCTCTTCTTACTTAGCTTTCTATCCTTTTTCCCAGTGAGCTTAGTATTGGTCACCCTCTTTCCATTCTGAATCTTATCTTCTCTTGTCATAGTCACTTCGTGCTGCCTAGGATCTTTCCTCAGATCCAAGGGTGATACTCCTTCATCATATGGGTTAGATATTTCGGTCTTCTGTGGTTCCTCTAACGCTCTTATAGCTTCGAAATCCAGGCTTTTTAACAGTGGGGATCTGTTCACGTGTTCCTCCATCAAGTAGGCAATCCTTCTAGTCATAAATTCCATGAGTTATTGCTTCTTTTGTTCTAGGGCTTCCTTTTCTTCTTTCCTCCGAATCTGGTCTTTTTCAATCCATATCTTTCCTAGGAAAGATAGAAATGGGGAACGGTCCTCAATAAATCTAATGACTTCAAACTCTTCCTCTATCGAAGTCCCATGGGTATTCATAGCTATCTGGGTAATTCTGCCACATAGGGTTACCATTTTGCCTTTAAATAATCCGATAGTTCCTAGTGAAGGAACCAGAGTAGGCCTTCCTAAGGTTTCCCAAGTTCTTTATGTCATAATATTCATCAGTGTTCCCTCATCCAGGGCACAATCAATGTCGAAGTCTCCTATTCTTACTTCGATTTTCTCCTGTTCTTCGAAGATTTATGACAAACTGACATCCTTATGATCATCTAGGGTTTCTTTTATTTTCAGTAACATGATCTCTGATTCTTTCTGGGGTTCTTCCATAATTTTAGTCTCTTGATCTCCTTCAGAGTTTTCTTGTTTCGTATTCAGTTTTTCAAGTCTAGCAATCATTCTAGGGAAATCCAATACTTCATGGTCCATAGCTTTACAACAGAGGCAACTAGGGTTTCTCCCAAGGCATTCCTTAGCAAGATGACATGGTCTTCTACAACTGTAGCAAAGAGTTAATCTTCTCTTTCTCTTCAATGATCCCCAACTCTTCTTGTACTACGCACTAGGATCATAATGGTTGGCCTGCAAAAATTTCTTTCTAGGATCCTGCATCCACTTGTTAGTCCAGACATTATTTCTATGCATAAGTATAACATATCTATCGTTATACTTATCATATATATTCATATCAAACTTTCTTTCATCTATTAATTCCCTAGTTTTTAAGCTAGGACAAAATCTATCTAACATACCTAGATCCATGTTCCAGAGCACAAAGCTTCCAGATCTAAGAACTTTTGACTATTCTTACCTTTATTAGAGCACAGAGCTTACATATCTTACCTCTTTTCTACAGAGCTAGCTTCTTTCTTTCAGAAATTTCCACTTTTACTTTTCTTAGAGCACAAAGCGCTCAGATCTCACTTCTTTTCTTCAGATCTGATCTTCCTTTCTTCATATCTAACCTTATTCTTGGTACAAAGCTGCACAGGTTGAGTAAAAAGTTGTGCACTAGGGAAACAGATCTACGCACAAAGATTTCTTTTGCACAACGCTTTTTTTCCTCAGTTCCCAGCAATCATAGTTTCAGGTATTGACAACGGAACCATTTGTTGGCATAGGGGCAGACCCGGGGTTCAAGGCTCAAGAGCGCACCAACAAAACCCTCACCCGAGGTAGAGGCATGGGTGGTTTCAGGACTCAAGTGTCTAAAACCTTAGCTGGGACACCGATCTATGATTATATCTATTACAAAGAACTTAGCATAGATAATTCATCTATATTTAACCCTTATGGTACTTCGCAGATGGCACAGAACATCGCAGTGAATACTTAGACTAAAGATGATTCAGTACTTAGCCACAAACATAGATTAGATTTAACAGATCAAGCACTAAACATCTTATATATCAGATCTAACATTCATTATTTTATCATAAGCACAGAACATAACTAGATATACTTAATCAAAGAAAACATTTATCCAAAAGGAAACAACACTTAGGTCAACGCATAGAGAAAATTACACAGAGTTTACGTGGTTCACCCCCACCCTGGGACTACGTCCACAAAGTCTTCTTTTTTATATTATCTCAGTCAAGAAGTTACAACATGGAGCTTCAATGACCCTTACTTTGCACAAGATAGAAGATTTGCGCAACTCGCTAGATCATTCTTCCTTGCGCTCAACACAAAACCACAACAAATTGCACTTAGCATTCTGATCTCCTTACAATCATGCACAAAGCACTTGTGATACACATCCGACCACACATGTCCAGATACTAGCACTAATCCTTTAGCTATACATTTGCACTAAGCTGCCCTCCCTACTTACATTGCCTAAGTATCTATTTATAGATTACAAAATGGGCCTAAACGTGGGTAAACCCATAGGCCGACATCCCTTTATTTTTACATCAACCCCAAAACCCTAAAAGGTACCCAAAAATAGGTCTTGCTTGCTTCGTGTTGTGCTCTGTATTTAGCAAGCTGTCGCAGTCCCAAAATGGTCAAGTATGACCAAGTATCCTTCAAAACTTGGTCAAGGGCCAACAAAGTCCCTAAAGGTCAAATCTAAATGGTATGAATGTCTTGGAATGAAGTCTCAGGAAGGTCAAAGGGTTTCCAAGTATCTTGAGTAACCTGCAAATGGTGAAATACCTGCTCGATATACAAGAAAAAAAAAGCATATATTGTAGTATAATCACTTGGACAAGCAAGTTAAGCTTGGTTTCCTTAATAGAATATTTTAGTAACAATGTATATCAACAATAATATGGCATCATAAGCTGAAAATTAAATTCTAGAGATCAAGTAGAATATACAAGAGAAAGACTAGCTAAAGACTAGCAAAACTCAAGATGAAGATCCAAGACACTAGCATGAAAAGATAAGGTTGTTGTAAACACTTTTCAGTAGAAAATTATATCATCCTTATGGCTTTAACATTCAATGTATTACAGCAAAAAAATAAACCATTGAAAATCCTCCAAACTTTGCCAAAAAATGTGCTAGACCAAGAAGAGTAAGTGTGCAAACTTTGGGCAAATTTTAGAGGTTGATTAGAGAGTTATTCAAGAAATTAAGTTAGGGTTTATGTAGCCCTAATGGCTGAAGATGAAATTTTATAACAACAGCAAGAAGTACCCCTTTTATGGGGATGCCCTAGTAGCTGTGAGGTTCCCAAGGCACAAGGAACACAATCCAAGTTGCAAAAAGTAAATATGATGAGAAATTATGTTTCCCAATGCAATATTGTGTTTCTCCAATGCAAGACTAGTGCCTTTCGTTATGAGTTAATGGGGTCAAAAATAAATATATAGGGTTACTAAATCCTTAGGGGTGTAAATCCTCTTACTTCCCAATGCAAGTAACCTAGCTAGGGTTTGAAGATGAAGGGTGCAAATCCTCTTACTTCCTCAACTAAACCCTTGCAAAGTAACTTTAAAAGCTTAACAATTATGGTGGAAACTAGGATAGGGGTGTATATCCTTATACTCCCTATCTATCCTTGGCAAAAAAAACATTACTTGAATCACAAATGATAATAACAAAGTAGAGAGACCATACCATTCAAGAAAAAGACTTTACATGCCAAAGTAAACCTTCACAAAAGAAAGAGAACGATATTTTAGAGATAGCACACCATCATCATCATGAAACCATAACCAAAAATCATTATTCCATAGCACAGGGGGAAAAATACAGTGTAGCGAAAATTTAAGACCAAGTACTTCTCACAAGAGGGAGAGTTATGTTAAAATGAGATCTTATGATCTCTTATTTATACAAAATGTTACTAAGATAGTTTGTTCACATATTTAAGAGTAAACCACAATACCAGGGGTCAAAAACCCTAATATTTCCCATTTTGCAAAGTAATATTAAACAATTCATTTAAATTTCACTTTTGCACAAAGAAAAACCCTAGTTCATATGGATGTCACCCCTTTAGGGGATGTTTTGGCACTAGGAGGAGGTCATTGGTGATGGAGGAGAGTGGAAAGGCTCCCCTAAGCCACATGTCAAGCATAAAAATAAATTACTTCATGATCAAGGCTCAATCCCCTCAAAACATCCTTGTGTCAATGTATTTCACCTCACCACCAAGCCCTAACCCCCCTAGGTAATGCCATGCCTCTAGAAGTGACATTTTTCCTCTCCTAGGAAAAAGGTTTGGCATGTCGGGTCTAGGTTATGTCATCCAAATCATATTCTAGGCCTTCCAAGTTTGGTCGTTCTCATCTTGGATGTGAGCCCTTGGCATCCACCTGTGAGATTCAAGCCCCATGGAAGCCCAAGATTAGGCTTGTTCTTCCAAAATTGTCCACCAACTAGGTCCTGCAAAGACAAATAAGCATGTCCTCCAAGGATATCAAGTCATAAAATCATGATAAGTGAATCCAATCAATAAATGAACCACTTAAGCATGTGCATCAAACATCACTATGCCAAACAATTAAGTGCTCAAAGACATTATGCAACTTGTCAAGCTTGAATATGGGAGGGTTGACGAGGTGTCCTATTGGGTAGATCATGCCCTAGGTCAAGGAGATTTTCCAAGTGATCCCTCTCTAATCCATGTAAAGTGGGTGAATTGGTTAGGGTCAAGACTCAATGGGAATAGGGCTCATGACATACAAGAGGTTGTAGTGTCTCATTCATGGATGTCTTTGTAGAGGGTGTGTGGTACCTTTGTCCGCAATGCACTTTTTCCAAACCCATTATATTTCCATTCTTTCATTCTTTCATTCTTTCATAAATTTAAGGAAAGGTTGAAGGCAATTGCCCTGGCAAGTGTCCATATAATGGAAAGGTCACCCACAAACACCTAGTGGAAATGAGAATGTTGGCTCGTGATGAGACTCCCTTTCTCTCATCCATGCAACTGAGAGTCATTACCCTGGCTTGGTGACTAGATGATGGTAATGTCATACCACTAGATATTCATGGACATGATAGGCTGACTCGTGATGAGACCTCCTATCCTCCAACTAACCTTTTAAGCATTCTTAATCATTTTTATTGTGGGTCTCTCTTTTCTCAAAGATAAGTGTTTCATTTATTTCTTGGGTGAAGCATCTAGAAGGTTCATACATAGGCTTTTATCTTTTACCCAACATAAATCCCTATGGGCCTTCAACCCCTTCTTCCCATAGAATGAGGGACAACCCCTTCTTGGGTCAATATACCCTAAAATTCCAAGAGATAAGGAAACATGGGGGAATAGTGATGGAAAGTGGTAAGACTGGTCAGGAACGGTATGATGACTCTTCAAGGGAGTTCCTAGTAGAAAACCCATCCCCAAGGAAGACCACTTACTAGGGCACAAT
>ML804459.1:208685-232709 GCA_009831015.1 Picea engelmannii
AAATCTAGCTTGATTTTTAATAAGGAAATATATAAAATTTATTGATGATAACATTCTTTAAAGAGAATAATTTTCATTTTTTTTAAATTATTATGTAAAAATGAAATATATAAAATTTATTCATAATAACACTCTTTTAATAGAGTTTTTTTGTGTTTTTTTTTTTGTAAAATCACTATGTACATTAATTAGTTGAATTACAAGAAAAAAATAATATATATCATATTAACAAATAAAAAATAACGAAGAAGATGATTTAATAGTGGTTTATTTGACTTTTAAAACATTAAGAAATATTTTTTTTGATTTGTTTTAATATTTTGTTATTATGGTTGAAATAGGAGAGAGAAGTTTTCTTAGATCTATCTTGTTTTCATGATGTAACAAGTTATGAGTGTCTAATGTTATAAATATTTTGAAATTGAGAATTAATGTGTACATAGGTAAGGCATTGTAAAATAAATTAACTTTTATCCTTCACTTTCTTAGTATCACAAAAATTATATATAATATTTCTTCCCATTGAGTTGTAGGTTTTGTCTAGCACCCAATTTTAGTGTGGAGCTCATGAGAGTTTGTTCCTTGATTTGAAATGGGTCACTATATAATTTTTCATCTTTTTTACTACTTTCTAAGTGGATTTTCTTTGTTGTATAGTAAAGAAAGAGAATGCAACACTTGTTAAAGATTTCTTGTTTTCTCATTCAAATTGTAAAGATACAATTTTGATCTTCAGCACCTAGATCTCTTTAGCACCTACACATTCAATAAATGAAATATCTCACTCATTCCCTTGGCACAATTTTATATAAATAAAGTATATTCAAACATTTGACATTAATCAACTACCAACAAGATTTTGACATGAATCGACTACCACTACCACAATGTAACAATTTTACCAATCCAACTATAGAAATGCATAAACATTTAAATACAAATTGAATCAAATTTATGAGGGGGGAGAAGAGATATCTATATTAATGAAATAAAAAGTTTACAACAAGTATATATGCATGTCCTTGTTGCTTGTGATCTCCTCATCCAACCATGGGTTCCTCATGCTTCAATCTCTTTGAAGCCCTTTCTCAACTCAAGGATCAAGATCAACTTATGATAGGGGAGCCATAGAATGGATTTAATTCACCCAAAATGATATTTCTCACACTTGTAGAAACAAATAGGGTTTAATTTGGAGCAAAAGGGAATAAGATAAAAGCCTTCTCCTACTCCTTCACATTGCTAGCCAAGCTAATCCTACCCATCGATGAACCTTCTATTTATACTTGAAAAGGTTAGTTCAAGTGGCTTATGATGAACCTTCTATTTTGTCATGTTTGTTTGACAAACATATGGTATTAGGCTTAATATATGGCTTTGGTTGGTCTCTGGGCACACAATTTGGTTTCCATAATTGTTATTATTTTCTTTATATATATTTGATCGTTCAAAGAAATATTTTTGTATGTCCTTTCACTTTGTGGCATGACTTAAGCATCTTCACCATTCAGGATCTACTATGTTTATTTTATGTTTTCTTTGAAAAGACTTATTGGTTATTTAGAAAGGAAAGTGAGCTCTGCTTTACTAAGTGAACAAAAAAATGGTCTATGCACTAGGTTATTATGTGTTTGTCATAGGAGACCTATTATCATGAGACTGACATTCCTCTAATGCAATTATACTTTTGATGCCAAGACTAGAAGAGAATTACATGTAGCCACTAGAAGATGACAAAATGTTTATTGCACTATCGTTCTTGAAATCAAAGTTGAAGAACAAGCTTGATAAACAAGATTGAAAAAAAATCATTACATAGTTTCTGCTAATAATGCACATGTTATGGAGAGTTTCATGTAACTAAGAAAGAGGTATACTTATTGGCATCTGTATCACATGGGAAAAATATATTTATGTGTAATTTTGGATCATTTATTTCTTCATTATTTTTCTGCAATTCAATTTTGGGAGTCGGTATGTAGTAGGATCCAAGTGACAGACATAGTATGTGCTACCCTTAATGGGCTTAAATGGGTGATAGGAATTTTACTATGCACTGTGCTATTGCTAGGTATAGATATACATGATGGAATAATAGTCCTTACTTAATCTACATCTCTCATTATTCATGTTGAATTATGGAATTCTAACTGAGACTATCTCTTTTTCTAATGCCTGATCTATTCCCAACATTTATTATAAAGTTATGTGTCCCTTTAAATTTTATAAGACAATAAAAATATAAGGGATAAAAGCGACCTATGTTCATTGGAAAGGGGTCCCTTTTTTGTGCAAATGGATGATTAGAGAGGAAGACATGCATGGAATGTGACCTATCGATACTCTTATACTTTTGGAGTTATTAATGGATAGAATTATGTGCACTCCTATTTAAGAAGATCCTATGATGAACTTGTTTGAAGGGTCCTTTCATAATTGATGAATCATTAATAAAGAATCCATAATAGAAGTGGTAGAGAAAATATTAATATATCATGAGCTTGACAGAAGTGGTGATCATGATCAACACATATGAACTTTGTGGTAAAATATCATCAAAATTGATAGAGGGATGTGCAAGAGTGTACGGTGAGAACCTTGACAAACATAACCCCTAATTCTTGCAACATTATCTAGAGGATGGAAAAATTATGTTTCTTTTTTCATATATGGAAAATGAGTATAATGAATACATTTTCCTATTATTATATATGGTTTTATACTTTATCCAAAAATTCACCAAGACTTTACAACATTTTATAATTCAATGAAAAATTCGTCAAGATTTTAAAAGATTATATAATTGACTAAAAGATTCGTCAAAAAATTATATAAACATATTTTATTTTTGATAAAATAGCCTTCAATTTTTCCTATGTATCATGGGGATTCGCCCATTTATTATACATATAATTTTGGGGGGGTTCTTAAAATCACCTCTGTGGTTGTCGTTGTACAAAATGAACTCTTTCGGAACCAAGTAGTGCCTCCATTTCTTCAGTGCATGTATTATTGCATAAAACTCTATCATACGTGGAATAATTTCTCTTGGCATCATTCAGCTTCTCACTAAAGTATGCAACTGGTATATTGTCCTGACTTAATATTGTTGCAATCGCAAATCCACTTGCGTCACATCTCACTTGAAATGTCTTACTGAAATCAGGCAGAACCAGAACTGGTTGTCTAGTTATATTCTCTTTCAACAGATTGAAACTTTTCTCTGCTTCCTCTATCCAATGAAAATATTTATGTCTTTTCTTGACAATGTCCATCATTGATGCACTAATCCCACTAAAACTTCTGATGCAATTCCTGTAAAAAATGGCTAATCCATGGAAGCTTCTGACTTCAAAGATATTCCTTGGCGACGACCATTCTTTGATTTATTTTACTATCTCGGGATCCATCTTTAACTCATTCGAAGATATCACGAACCCCAAATAAATGAGTTCTTTCTTCATGAAAGATGACTTCTTCAAATTTACCAGCAATTTCTCTTGCTGCAACCTCCTCATCACTAGAGTTAAATGTCTCAAATGTTCTTCCTCAGTCTTACTGAATATCAATATATCATCAAGATATACAATTACAAATTTTCCAATGAAATCCTTCAAGACTTTGTTCATCAATCTCATAAAAGTACTTGGCGCATTCGTCAAACCAAATGGCATGACAAGCCATGCATACAGTCCTTCATTCATCTTGAATGTTGTCTTCCATTCATCACCTTCCCTCATTCTAATCTGATGATATCCACTTTTCAAATCAATTTTTGAAAAAAACTTTGCTCCACTCAAGCAATCCATCAAGTCATCCATCCTCGGTAAAGGAAATCTATACCTGATGGTGATTTTGTTTATAGCCCTCGAGTCTGTACACATTCTTCGTCCACCATCCTTCTTTGGACTTAACACTGTTGGCACAATGCATGGACTCAAGCTTTCTCTGATCAACCCTTTGTCCATCAAATCTTGGACTTTCTTCTTGACTTCTTCATTCTCCTACGACGTCGATCTGTACGCTGCTTAGTTTGGTAAACTCGCTCATAGTATAAGGTCGATGTGATGGATTATACTCCTTATGGGTGGCAATGAACAAGGTAAATCGTCCACCACTATATCAACACAATTCTCAAGCATTTGTTGAATCTCCTCCAGTAGATCATCTATCGAAGTAATGGTCAAGATGACTCTAGGTTTTCTCACCACAACAAACTGCATTTCTTCTTCTTTCTTGACTTCATCCAGAAGTTCCTTCCCTCTCATGAGAAGTATAGTATTGCTTGTTTCTTCTTTCACCTTCTTTTATTCAATTGGTAGCAACATATGCGTCCTACCATTCTTTTCTAAGGTGTATGTGTTCTTTCTCCCATCATGAACAACATTCATGTCATATTGCCACGATATCCCCAACAAAAGATGACAGACACGCATGGGAATAACATCACATAAGATTTTGTCTCTGTATCCCCCTATTTTAAATTCAACTAAACAATGTTTAGTGACTGTTACCTGATGTCCTTTTTGAAACCACGAAACCTTGTATGGGCTCGGATGTGCAATTGTTTCTAATTCCATCTTCTCCACCATTTCTGTGGATACTAGATTATCTGTACTTCCACTATCAATTATTACCTTGCATACCCTATCCTTGTTCTTTCAAGCAGTTCTAAACAAATTGTTCCTTTGGACTAGATTCTCTATCTCTTTCTCTGGCTTCAAGAGAACTTTCCTCATCATTAAGGATCATCCGCCTTCTGCATCTTTTGCCTCAACATTTCGCCTTTGTGCTTTTGAAATGTGAGATTATCCTCCTCCATCCCTTTTTCTATCGGGACATTCAAAATATTTATGTCCTATCTTTCCACAGACAAAACACTTTATTTCACCTCCTATGCCTCTTCCTCATCCTCTTGCTCAAGGAAAAGTATTCCTATCGACATACTGTACTCCTTGTGAGCTTCCTCCTCTTTCTGGGTGATTATGAGGTTTCGTTTATTCATCCTTGGGATTTTGTACTCTTTCCTAGGCAATTAATTTGCCTCTACTCTCACTTCTACCTCTGCCCCTTTGACCTTTCTTTCGGTCCAATTTTACTTCTGCCTTTGAAGCAATTTGATAAGCATCTTCCACATTTCTGATTGTCACCATGCTCATCTCATATTGAATTTCATATCTCAATCCATTCATGTATCTGGTGACTTTTTCATCATCACTCTCGCGATGACTAGCTCTGATGTTGAGTCTATAAAATTCCTCAGTGTATTCCTTCACTGTCATCCCTTTCTGTCTCAAATTATGCATTCTTCGAAACAAATTAATTTGGTAATATTTGGGTATAAAATTGGCTTTCATTTTTGCGACCATCCTATCCCAACTTTTGATTTGTTGTTTTCCTTTGCAATGCCTGTTAGCCTGCAGTTCATCCCACCACAATGTTGCATGCCCTTTCAATATAGTGACAACATATTTTACTTTCTTATATTATTCGATATCCTCATAGTCATATCCAGAGCTCTAAACCAATCTAGCAGCTCCTCAACGTCTAAGTTTCCTTCATACACTGGGATGTCCATTTTTTCTCTCGCCCCTATTCTTGCAACAACTTTGAATAGATGTTCTTCTACAACATATTCGGCTACAACTTCTTCTTCATCTCCAGCTTCGTTTTCTCTTTTAGCCTCACTGATATCTCCAGTATCAGATGTTCGTCTCTATGATGTATCCATAGCATCCAATCGAGCAAGAAGTTCTCTCATTTCCCTTTCCATGGATAGATCGGGCATGGGTCTATCTTCACGTCTTCTTGGTGACATTGTTTAAATCTGCTCCATGTAGAATTTAAATCACAACTTTCTTTATGTCTCCCTTGCTTACAGAAAACAACGATTGTAATCTCTGATACCACGTGACAGAGCACCCCTACCTCAACAGGTTCTGCGTGACCTCCCGGTCTTTGGATATATCTATTCCCTTGAGTTGAAACGGCTCCTTAGTTCCCACTAGAACCTTCAATACAAATAATACCATAGGTCCTTCTATAAGTTATTCCTACGTGAACAAGCACAAGGCGTGAACCTCCACTCCACGTTACCACCCAGTGTGACCACATACTTAACCCGAAAAGGCGTTTCAGATTTCACGACTTAGCGATTTTCTATTGTGAGTCCCTCTAACTCCTTCGACTCCTCAAACCTATAAAAGGGCTAATGGGTCCTTAACTCCTCCCTTATGCCTTAACCATGTGACCTCCAATCTAACCCTGGGGTCCACTTCCCAATGCATCGAGATTTCATGACTCGTGAGTTCACGATGTGACTCTTCCCCCTTTCCCGAAGTCTGAACTCGCGACTTCTTCTCTTCAGATCGACGACCCTGAGCTTCCCACGATCTGACGGTCCAGATTGTGTTGGAATTTCGCGTATCGGGATTTCACAATTCTGGATCTCCAAGTCATGACTTTCTCCATACCCTGACTCTTGAAATGTCGAAATTCAAAACCACAAGATCAATGGCTCCTGTTGATCCAGATCTAACGACAACTATTCCTTTGAGCTTGCGATTGTTGAAAGACACTCAGCCTTAACTTCTTTGCAGATCTACTAGATAAAACGACCCATGGAATTTCGTTGATTCTCCCTCCGAGAATTTCAACCATCCATTCAATTTCTCGATGCTCCTAACCAAATAAATCAATGTCACCCTTCTGAACTTGATTTCTGCGCGGTGACTCCAAACCTAATCCTTCCTTCTAACTCTTTGAAGTCTCTATCCTTCCTGAGCTTGGTTCTCGCTGAAATCTCAAGGATTCTAAGGACTTATTTCCCACACTCCTTGTGGCCTCACGATAATATATGATTATCTTATATATCCTAACTATGTGCACTCCTTGAAACAAAAGTTCTTCAACCACTCACTGGGTTGGAAAAGTCTAAGACTTGAACCTTCCTGCGCACACCTTGCACGACTCTGTGCTACACTTTCACTTCTGCTGGTATGAGAACAACGGTATCCCACCTGAGCTTTTTTGAGGTAAAACTCATAACTTGCCAACGCACTCCTTGCGGACCTTCACTGCACTCCTTGCAAGAATTCTCAGGAAGAGAAACAATTGAAACTCATACTCTCCCTCTTACAGACTTCATACATTCAACATGAAATCATACATACAAATCATTTAAAACAAATGCATAATAAAGAATATATGAAAACTGTAAACATACCATTCAATAGATGCAAACAATATTCATCACAACACCATGAAATTGATTCAAAGTATTCTTATATTAACTCAAGTGATTTTGTACATGGGTTCTATAGCAACAACTATCTTCTTATACAACTTCTGCAGTCTTTGTTCTCCTCTACTCTCCTATTCTCTTGCTCTACAGCTCTGCTCCTGCTATTGAGAATAATAATATAATACAATACAATACATACGAGGGAGCTTTCTAGAGTTTTCCCTCCTACAACTCTAATCTATCTAATCGAAATAAAAGACTACAACTACTTTACATTTACTACATTAATTTCCTCCAACAAACAGATGAGAGAAATGCTCAAGATATGTGTTACAAACTCCAAACCATAAAATCAAAAATATATTTTACAGATATTACATTAATGCTTCATCCTGCCAAATTCAAAATGTCCTCAAAATACACGTTGGTGCATTTCCAGCTATCCTTCCACTTTTGTGCTTGCTTGCGATGTTCCTGCATCAGGTTGCTCCCCCTGTCTACATTCCTTTGATTTTTCTTTGTGTTTATAAGCCTCTGATTACTCTCTCTCCCTTCATATGAATAATATATCCCCCTTTGAAAAAGGGTATCATTATGAAGTCATATCTCTCATTCTTCCATTGTTACAATCGATCCCCTTGGAAACATGCCTCTATGCTCTCTCTCTCCAAGCATTTACCTTTGCATCTGATAAATCTATCCCCCTTTGTCATCAATGGCAAAGGTATATTTCCATCTTGGGCTGCTTCCCCTAACAGAACTCTTCCTGAAACGGATCTACCAACCTTAATTTTCCTATTTATGGTGCTTCCTCATGTACATATAAGACATATAAGATAAGCATTCAAAAACATTCATTTTGGAGTAGAAATTACTCCTAGTCTATGGAAAAGATACTCAAAGGCTTCCAGTGGAAGCGGTTTTGTAAAGATGTATTCCACTTGTTCTTTTGTGCCCACATATTCAACTCTGATGTTCTTCTCTGCAACTTGTTCCCATAGAAAGTGATACTTGATTGTAATGTGCTTCGTCTTGGAGTGCATCACCAGGTTCTTTGAGATACCGATGGCACTTGTTGATCCGGATTATTTTCGGCACAAAATGCGAGCGGATATATTATAAAGAAATGCACAGAGATATCACAGATATTCAATAAGATAACATAAATGTATCATAGATGAAACCATAAACACAGATATAAGTAATACACAATTTCTATTAATGAAATAAATGTACAAAGACTGTAAAAATACAGAGTGAAAGACTCGCTAGAATGGTGGCAGCTTATCTCTGAGAAGAGATGTGACAGCTACTCGCATCCACAAGAAGATGATTACAATGAGGCTCTGAAGGCCTTTTTACAATAAACAGGAATGCAAAAAACCCTAGACATCCAAAAACCTAACCCTAGGAGATGAAGCGCCAAAGGTCATGTGGGCCCCGTTTGGGTAAGTTAGTACATCAACTTCCCGGGGTCGTAACTTTTGCATACGATCTCCATTTTAGGCGTATGATAGCTCGTTGGAAAGGTATCATCGAGGAGATTAATTTTGGGGGCTCAATGATGCCTTTGGCTATCATTGAGAAGCTCGATCTCGAAAAACCTTCATTTAATCCCTCAAAATGGCCCCAGAAGTTAAAACCTGCTAAAAATAGTAAATTGTCAAAATTGCCAGAAAATTGTTTTGAGCCAGACGAAAAAGGTGGGTGGCCACTGATATCCATCTAGATCACTTGTATTATCATAATATATTGGAATGGGATCATCATACTCAACCTGTATATTTGTCAAAGTTTGTTTCATCCATAGAACCTATGTACAACATGTTTTTGCTGCAATATACTCTGCTTCGACTGTAGATAAGGATATTGATGATTGTTTCTTGCTTAGACAAGATACTAAAAACTCACCCAAGTAGAATTCCACTCCACTGGTGCTTCATCGGTCATCAATGGAACCTACCCAATTTGCATCTGTGTAGGAAATAAGTGATAGATCCTTTCCTTTTAGATACCATAATCCAAACTCTTTTGTTCCTTTGAGATATCTGAAAATCCTCTTCACTACTAATACATGTGATTCCCTTGGTGCTGCTTGAAATCGTGTCACCTGTCCAATTGCCTACATTACATCTGGTCTGAATGTTGTCACATATAGTAAGTTACCAATCATTGACCTATATTGCCTCTAATCTGTATACTTTGAATCATCATCTTTGCTCAACTTGCAATGGGTTTGCATATGAGTGGCAACTAGTATGAAATCTTCCATTCTGAACCTCTTTAGCATTTCTATGATATACTTAGTTTGAGAAATAAAAATTCATTGGTTTCTTTGACATATCTAAAGACCCAGAAAGAAGGATAATTATCCAAGTAATTACATTTGAAATTCATTCTGCATATCCTTTGCAACTATTTGGCTTAATATGTCATTAGTACTTCCAAAAACAATATTATCAACATAAATTTCAATTAATAAAATACTACCTTGAGTTACCTTGATTTAGAGGTTGTTGTTTGTGCTTCCTTTCCATAGTTCGTAGGGAGTTTTTTCATTGTTGTTTCTGAGCATTACTCTGTTTTGAATGTGAAATGTTGTATGCACTGCATGTGTCCAAAAAATATCTATCAATTTGGAATCCATTAGAATTGTTCGAGCCATTTCCTATGTAATTATCATCCATTATGATAATGTTCCTTTGTCTATGAACCAATCTATGAATCCATGATCTTGTCCACTGTCATATATCTTTCCAAACTTGCTAAGTGTTCTTATGAATCCATCTCTGTCCATATTGTCCAAGACTCTAGTTGCGCAACCGTCTATAATTTTGACCCTTTTATCACTATACCATCATGAAGTCTTGATTAATCTATCAAACTATAATTTTGTTAACTGACTACTCTGTATATGTCTTCTCAAACTCTACAAGTTTCTTAAAGGATGGTTTTTTGGTCTGTCACAACTATCGCATAGACTCCCCCTGTCTAATATTCATATTACCTGGGAGTCTCTAATTTGGATGGATTAGAACAATTCATGCTCTGATGTGTATTAATCATCATCTTCATTGGTAGATTCATCATCATCTTCATTGGTATATTCATCATCTCTCTAAGCTCTGGCTTCTTTGTTTATGTCTCTAGATTCATCTTTCACTACAATTCTTGAAAGCACAATCTCTTGAACATGTTCCTTATTTACCCTCCCTTATTTTCTTTCAGTTATTTTCCAAACCTTTCTATATCTGACATCTTTCTTTTTCTCTATAGAATTTTCTTCATCTTGTTTTATTGTAAATCTTGTGATCTCTAGGACTTGTTCTTTGTTCACCTATTCTTCATGTTTTCTTATCCGTACTTTCTTATATCTAATATATGTGTTCTCTTTCATGGAAGTATCGATCATGCTTCTACAATCATTACCTATGTGTCCATAGTAATGACATTTGTAACATTCAATGTTACGTGGGGCCACATAGGCATTTCTTGCTTGAAATTTTTTATAATCCTTGCAATCTACAACCTTATGTCCCAAATTAGTACAATAAAAACAATGACCATAAAAGAAATTTGCATACCTGGGAGTGAATGATCTTCCTTGTAGTGCAGTCCTTCTGAAATTCTGCCTTGACTGATCATGATCATTATTGAAGCTTCTTTGTGGCTTAAACATGGATGGACTTCTTGAAGATGTATATTCAATAGTTTTCTTAGATTCTGGTTGACAATGATTCCTTCCTTTGAGTACTTCTGCATAACTCTTTCTATTTTCTTCATTCTTCTTTTCTAGCAACTTAGAGTGCTTCTCTTCATTCTCTATAATTGAAGTGGATGTTTTTGTCTCTTCAACTTTTTTGTTGAGCTTGGCGATTTTACTTCTCAATGTGACAACTTCTTCTTCAATATTCTCAACCTCTTCTTCTTTCTTCATTATCTGAGACTTCATGACTTATTCTGTTCTTTTTGCTTCTTCAAGATGAATTTTTAATGTGATTATTTCTTCTTCAATTCCTTTCTCTTCTTGACCAAACTTTGCCTCAAGATGGTTTAGATCGTTAGTTATTTCCTTAAGATGATCTGTCAATATCTTCTCTCTCATTTCTGTTTCTTCCTTCTATGCTACTATGTTGGCTTCCAAATACTGCTTTTGATATTCAAAATTTTCTTCGATCTTTCTAGCTTCTTCTAGCTGAGTTCTTAATTTCTCAATGACCTGTTGGACTTCTTAAAAAGTGTGAACACTTTCCTTTTGTTTCATCAATTCTTTCTTGAGTGACTTATTTTCTTCTCTTAGTTCATCCAAAGAACTAATCAATTCTTCTTCATAATTTCCTTCCTTTTCAATTAGTTTTTCTGTCTCAATTCCTTCATGGAATTCTATTTCAAGATGTCCATGTTTTTCAATATTAAAAAAAAACAACATACCTTTTGTGATTATGTACTCTTCATCTTTTGAATCTATTTGACATGGTAAACATAATTCTTCTTGATTTGTATCTGCATCTTCTTTGGAATTTCCTGAATCTGCGATGGGTGAAGAATATATGTCATGTAACTTATCCCAAAGTTATTTTGCTGATGAACATTTACCAACCTTTTGTCTTACCGTATTAGGTAATCCTTCCCAGATGAAATCCATTTCTATTTTTTTATTCTTCTTCAATTCTTTCTTGGTTGCAATCTTTTCCCTTTTTGAACCATCATATCCTATAACAATTGATAGCCAAATATAATGTCCATGTGCCTGTAAAAATACTTTCGTCCTTATGCTCCACATCACATACTTAAAACCATTGTGACCATTAAACATTGGCACTCCATTCTCAGAATAATCCATGATCTCCTTCCAGTGGTTAAACTATTTCCTGAAGGAACCATCTCTGATACTAATTGTTGGATTACTGAGAGGGGGGGTGAATCAGCAATAGAGCAATTTAATCATGTTTAACCATAAAATGCAAGTGTTAAATCAATGTATCATTATCATCCAATATTTTTTGAGTGAATAAACAATGAACAAATGAGTAATGATACACATACACAGTACACCCATGTTTTTACGTGGAAACCCAAAGTGGGAGAAAACCATGGAATGATTTTTTTTATATGTCTTTAAGAATTGCATTCATTGGAAGCACCAACTTCCTTTGTTTTCCAGCTGCAATTGGAAGGAGGCTCCAACCCCCTATTTTCTTAGGCTACAACTTGAGGTAAGCTCCAACTCCCCTATTCTCTGGATACAACCAGAAGGAGGCTACAACCCCCTATGTTCTCCAATTACAACCACCTTCCCTTGCCCCATCCAACCACCCTAAAGTATAAGTAGAATGATGGAACCATTGTCACACTATCACTATGAGATATACTGTTGTAAAATTGTACCAATCAATCTGCACCAAACAACCTGTGCCAATAACCTAAACCATGCATCAACATGTACCTCAACCTGTAATCAACATGTACCATAAACAAGTGCATCAACCATGCACCAACCTGTACCAAACAACCTGAAATCAATTTGTACCATAAAGAAGTGCATCAACCATGCACCAACCTATACCTCAACATGTACCATGAACAAGTGCATCAACCATGTACCAAACCTGTACAAATAACCTGTCACAACAACTTGTCCAACAACCTATCACAAAAACCTATCTCATCAATCTTATCAACCAAATCATATCTACTCACCAGGATCAATCACCAATACAACTCTCAAAGATGTGCATCAACCAAGCATAACACAACAACTCATAATCATCAATATGTGCTTCTAATAATATACCAATACAAGTATGCTACATCATCCATAAACCATGTGTCAACAATACTACTAACAAGTGCCTCCAACCATGTACCAGGTATGTACCAATCATGTATCAAATACTCATCAAGTATGACTCATCAAGATGTACCAACATCATCAACTATACACCTCATGTATGTGACAACTCATCAACTACTTGTCTCAACCATGTACCCAACATGTACCTCAACCAAAATCCATCATCAATTTCATCATCCAAATATGATTTGTAACTCTGTAATAGACCTGGTTTATATGATCACATACCTACAAAAATTCCTTAACTTTAACAACAAGAGACTAGCATTTTCATCAAACTTTACTTTAGTCTCACATGACTAATTTTGGATTAGTCAAAAAACCTAACTTGCAATAATCATAACTATGTACCTGTAATGAATAAAGATCTAAAAATAGTACACAATGTTCTTCAGTGTATTTTATGCAATTCCTCCAGATTTCACTACTTGGAACCTCTCAAAAAAGGAGCTATAGCAAAAATGGCATACCTTGTTGAATTCTGGCTTATTCTAGAGAGAAAAATTGTAGAGCATGCCTCGCACAGAATATTTGTTGTATGGATATGAAAATTGTACACAGAATACGACAGACTGTACTATAACAAATATATTTGGTCTTATGTGATTTGGATATTTTATGAAGACTTTATGACATTTTTACCCGAAACACCTGTTTTAGACTTGTTTCAGGACTAGCCACAAACCATATTTTGCACGACGTGTAAATCCAAAAATACAACGACCCACAAGCTGAAATTTGTATCACAGTTACTTGGATATGTTTCCTCAACGTCCTCCCAATTTCACGGTCTGAATCATTCTAGAAAAAAAATTATTGTGAAAATGGTGAGATGACATGTAAATAACATACCTTAGAAAGAATCATCAAAATAATTTATCCTCCCTTGAATTTCATCCTTCTTTACTTCACCTTCCCTCTGAAATTTGTCTTAGATATCCTTTGGTTACCTCAATCACTTGTAGATATTAAATATGCTCAAGTGTGATTAAAATGAGAGAGCCTTACCTCTTATTTATACTTTCATGTAGCTTCCTCAAGGGGTTATCTTTTAACCATCTTAACCCACTTTCCTTATTTTAGGGTTAACCCACTTCTAACCACTTGTCCACTTAGTAATTTCTCCATTAAATTTATTATTTAAATAATTTATTTTGTATTCACTTTGAATTATAATACACTCATCACTTCACTTTATTATTTACCTTCTGAAATCTCTTAAACCACTTTGACTACTTTGACCTTTTGGGGCTTCTAGATGACTCATGAGGGTTCTCCAACTTCACATGGCCATAACTCTCTAACCATGAGAAGTTATGTGACATTCCACATACCACTGGAAATGGCATGACATGTACTATCCATCTATAATATTCTTACCTACAAATATATCAAAACTCATACCATTATCCATCAAACAAACTTGGGTCCATTACCCAAACTTGGGTTCTCCAACTTCTCATGACCATAACTCTCTAACCGTGAGGAGTTATGTGGCATTCCACATACCACTGGAAATTAAATGACATGTACTATCCATATAGAATAATCTTACCTTCAAATATATTAAAACTCATACCATTATACATGAAACAACCTTGGATCCATTACCCAAACCTTTGTGCTACCAAAATTCACTATTGGACTTTCTCCAAGGGTTGACATCAATCACTAAGGGTTTACATCAATCTAAAATATCACTCTCCAATCATTGACATCAATGACAACCAAAAATCCATACCAATTGTCCATCAACCTAAGAAAAATGTATGGCAATATGAGCAATCAAAATGCGAATGCAGGGGAAAGAAATATGACTTAACTACTTTCCTAGGGCATAGTCCTTGAATAAGTAATGTGACCTGGATGTAAGGTTGGAGAAGAGATCCATCCACTGATAATGGCATCTTCCTTCCGTCTAATGCTTCTAGATAGTACCTTTCTTTATCAAACTTATTCCTGATCATGTAAGGGCCAAGCCATGAGTTAATATCTTTCTGGCCATATATGGGCTTGCCCTTTCTTTTGTCACATATGAGCACAACAATTCCTTCATTAAAATTTATGCAAGGTGTATTTTCAACATATCGAGGCTATGTTTAGACTGTCTCTTTGATGATCTCTTCATGTTTTTTATCTTCTTTCTTCAAAATCTGGATAAACCCTCGCTCCTTCCCTTGGTATTTTGAAATATTCTTCTTATCTTGTACATGGAAGAAACATCTCTATGGAATCTTCCTGTATGAAGGGAAGCTTAGATGGATCATACTCAATAGTCTGTTTAGTCATATCATATTAGTGTTCACGGACATAATTAGGGCCCCTCAGATCCATCACATGTGTATCATTATTTTGCATGTTGTGTAAGATTTCATATGTTCCATCACCCATGGGAATATATGCATGTGTAAGGATCACGCTAATAAAACCCCTAAGGGTTTAGGACCAGGTCCTCGACAAGAGAATCCCCTAAGCATTTGGAACATCGATCACTAATATGTCCATGACTATGATTATATGTAGAAAATTAATCATAAATACCTCATCGTCTTCACACACCCCAAAGACCTCGACCCTCCATGAATCAATACCACATACATTGCCATAAGGTCGGGTTTCCTTCAAGCTAAGTTGTTCCATCACCTTTAATGACATGACATTTGTTGAGGCCCCTGAATCAAGCATGTAGGTTTTCAAGAAGAGGCCATTCATACTTAATAAAAGATATAAAGGGGGATTATTGTCCCTTGGACAATCGATATGCATAGTGTTCAAGATGATGGAGGATATTCCTTCTTAGTTGGCATCTGTAAGACTTTCAAAACTTCCCTTTTTGCATAAGAGATATCACACATCTTTGTGACTGGGATCGTCATATTTAGTTTTCCAAACATGCTTGAAACATATATATTTAACTGAATATCATTTGTAGGAGTTGGATTAGGAAGAAAATCACATACCGGAAGTGGAGGTGGTGGAACCATCTTCTCAGCTGATGGAAGAGGAGTATTAGGCTTTGACGGAGGGGCTGGAGCTTTATTTCTTCTAGTGTAGGTCAGATATTCCCTCCTCCTTAATTCCTTCTCCTAATCATTTGTTAATTGATTCAAGGCCCAAAGTCTCCCCTCTCTTTCCCCTCTTCTTTTGGATTCATTGATTTTCTCTTGGGTAACTTGTTCCTCTTGGAAATTAAAAATCATATTAATAAAATTCATATCATCAGGAGAATCTCCATCTCATTGGGGGAATTTATCTTCTTTGTGGGTTTCTTGGCACGGGAGGCACCAAGCTTATACATCAATTGTCCCAACTGGTCTCAAATTATCTCTCTGATGTATGGAAAATTGAGGTCTGGGAGCATATTGATTTATTTCCACTGTAGTCATACGACTCATAAGTTGATTTTTCACCTGGATAAACTAAGTATTCATTTGGTCTATCTTTTGAGTTAAGAGAGAAATCGGATCAGGAGCATTATTGTTGTAAATATTAGTCTTTGCTTCTACTTTGACACGAGGGTAGTGAAAAGGTTCCACCCTTGAATCAAGGAGATTTTATTCAATATCGACATTGTACTCCTTAGCGTGTTCCAATGATGTGGGATTTTTGTCCTTGAGAATGAATCGAAGTTGACCTTCAAAATCATTCATGTAAAGGAGACAAATTGATGATGTTGTAGGATGAAAATTTGTTGGGATTTGATTGTACAACCTGTCAACCTGGTATTGAATTCCTTTACTGTCTCATTCTCCTTTTTCTTTATCTGATTAAAGTGATCCCCAAGTGTCCCACCATATGCCTTTGTTGACCATCTATTCTTGAATACGTTGGCAAAATATTCGTAGGACGTGAGATGATTTTCAGGGAGCCCTCTGAACCAATCAAGGGATTATTTGGTCAATGATGAGGCAAATAAATTCATGGCCACATATTCATGCTCAATATCTGCATTGTCCATGTTCCAACCCATGACATAAATATGGTCCTCAGCAGTTATCACAATGTTTCCTGTGAACTTTGGAAACCACTTGATGACTTCTTTTGGCATGGTATTAGGGTATCCTTGGATGTTGGACATGTTGATAAATTTGTAGAGGTCCTTTTCCCAAGGGTGAGACATTGGAGCAAGAGGAAGGGTAATATGGAAGAGGGTTTTAAGAACGGGATATTTGAGAGGAGGCCTTCTTTGGTAAACCTTAGAGGGATTGAACCTCTTAGGGGGAAAAGGTTTGGGAATTGAAGGGTTATGGGAAGATGGAGTCACCATATGACCTTCAATATGAACTTATCAAGAAAGGTGGAAAGGGAATGTCTCTTGGGTGGAGTCACCGGGAAAGCTAAGGGAAAGGCATTGGGATATCTTGCCAAATTGTTTTTATGGTTCCGAAGAGGATTCAAAATCCTCCCCGACAATGATGCCAAAATGTATCACACAAGTAGTTGGTTTGGAAAATCCTGACCCAACCACAAATGGTGACAACTAAGAGGTCACCTACACACTGTCACCTTAGGCAGGTGTCCCCATCACTTTAGAAGTGAGGTAGTAACCTCAAGGGGGGAATCCTATCCACCCTAGGGGGAATTATATGAATATGGATATGAATTCCCTAACGGTAAAATCTAAATGGTATGAAGGTCTTGGAATGAAGTCCTGGGAAGGTCCAAGGGTTTCCAAGTATGTTGAGTAACTTGCAAATGGTGAAATACCTACCTGAGACACAAGAACAAAAAGAATATATTGCAGTATAATCACTTGGAAAATCAAGTTAAGCTTGTTTTCCCTAATAGAAGCTTGTAGTAACAATGTATATCAGCAATAATATGGCATCATAATCTGCAAAAAAAATTCTAGAGATCAAGTAGAAGATACAAGAGAAAGACTAGCTAAAGACTAGAAAAACTCAAGATGAAGATCCAAGACACTATCATGAAAAGATAAGGTTGTTGTAAACACTTTTCAGTAGAAAATTATACCAGCCTTATGGCTGTAACATTGAATTTATTACCGAAAGAAAATCAGCCACTAAAAATCCTCCAACCTATGTCAAAATTTGTGCTAGACCAAGAAGAGAAAGTGTGCAAACTTTGGACAAATTTCAACGGTTGATTAGAGAGTTATTCAAGCAAATGAGTTAGGGTTTATACAGTCCTAATGGATGAATATGCAATTTTATAAAAGTAGCAAGAAGTATCCCTTTAATAGGGACGCCCTGGTAGCTTTGAGGTGCCCAATGCACAAGGAAAACAATCCAAGTTGCAAAAAGTAAATATGACAAGAAATTATGTTTCCAATTGCGATATTTTGTTTCTCCAATGAAAGACTAGTGCCTTTAGTTATGGGTTGATGGGGTCAAAACTAAATATCTAGGGATACTAAATCCTTGGGGGTGTAAATCCTCTTACTTCCCAAGGCAAGTAACATAGCTAGGGTTTGAAGATGAGCGGTGTAAATCCTCTTACTTCCTCAACTAATCCCTTGCAAAGTAACTTTAAAAGCTTAACAATTATGGTGGAAACTAGGATAGGGGTGTATATCCTTATACTCTCTATCTAGCCTTGGCCAAAACAACCTTACTTGAATCACAAATGATAATAACAAAGTAGAGAGACAGTATCATTCAAGAAAAATCCGTTACATGCCAAAGTAAACCTCCACAAAAGCAAGAGAGTGACATTTTAGAGATAGCACTCCATCATCATCATCAAACCATAACCAAAAAGCATTATTCCATAGAAAAAGAGGCAAAATATAGTGTAGCAAAAATTTCAGACCAAGTACTTCTCACAAGAGGGAGATTTATGTTAAAATGAGATCTTATTATCTCTTATTTATACAAAATGTCACTAAGATAGTTTTTCCACATATTTAAGGGTAAACCAACAGACTAGGGGTCAACAACCCTAATATTTCCCCTTTTACAAACCAATACTAAACAAATAATTTAAATTTCACTTTTGCACAAAGAAAAACCCTAGTTCATATGGACGTCACCCCTTTAGGGGATGTTTTGGCACTAGGATGAGGTCATTGGTGATGGAGGAGAGTGGAAAGGCTTCTGTAAGCCACATGTCAAGCATAAAAAAACCTTCTTTCATGATCAAGGCTCAAGCCCCTAAAAAATTCATTGTGCCAATGTATGTCACCTCACCACCAATCCCTAACCCCCCTAGGTGACATCATGCCTCTAGAAGTGAAATTTTTCCTCTCCTAGGAAAAATGTTTGGCATGTGGTGGCTAGGTTATGTCCTCCAACTCATCTTCTAGGCCTTCCAAGTTTGATATTTTTCATCCGAAATGAGGGCCCTTGGCATCCACCTGTGGGCTTCAAGCCCAATGGAAGCCCAAGCTTAGGCTTGTTCTTCCAAAACTGTCCACCAACTAGGTCCTACAAAGACAAATAAGAATTCCCTCCAAGGATCTCAATTCATAACATCATGATAAGTGAATCCAATCAATAAATGAGCCACTTAAGCATGTTCTTCAAAGATCACTATGTCAAACAATTAAGTTCTCAAAAACATTATGCGACTTGTCAAGCTTGAATATGGGACGGTTGACGAGGTGTCCTATTGGATAGATCATGCCCTACGTCAAGGAGAGCTTTCAATATCTCTCTCTCTAAGCCATGTAAAGTGGGTGAAGTGGTTAGGGCCAAGACTCAATGGGCATAGGGATCATGGCATACAAGAATTCATAGTGTCTCATTCATGGGTGACTTTGTAGAGGGTGTGTGGTACCTTCGTCTGCAATGCACTTTTTTCAAGCCCATTATTTTTCCATTATTTCATTCTTTCATAAATTTAAGGAAAGGTTGAAGGCCACTGCCTTGTCATGGTGTCCAGATAATGGAAATATCACCCACAAACAACTAGTGGAAATGAGAAGGTTGGCTTGTGATGAGACCCCCTTTCTTTCAACTATGCAATTGAGAGCCATTACCCTGGATTGGTGACTAGATGATGGTAATGTCATACTTGTCATACCACTAGATATTCATGGACATGATAGGTCGGCTCGTGATGAGACCTCTTATCCTCCAACTAACCTTTTAAGCATTCTTAATCATATTTTATTGTGGATCTGCCTTTTCTCAAAGATAAGTGCTTCATTTCTTTCTTGGGTGATCCCTGGGAAAAGTATATAGAAGGTTCATACATAGGCTTTTATATTTTACCCAACATCAATCCCTTTGTGCCTTCATCCCCTTCTTCCCATAGAATGAGGGGCAACCCCTTCCTGGGTCAATATACCCTAAAATCCCAAGAGATAAGAAAATAGTGGGAAATAGTGATGGAAAGTGGTAAGTATGGTTGGGAACCGTATGATGGATCTTCAAGGGAGTTCCTAGTATAAAACCCATCCCCAAGGAAGACCACTTACTAGGGAACAATTTCAACCACCAAGGTGAAGTAGGGAAAAATGCATAATGTCCAAGCATATATCATGAAATCTAGAGAAATCTAAGATACAACATACGTAAATTCCTTACATATTGAAATGATGCTCACTACAATACTTACTTGTACCTCATGGAGTAAGGCCCACTGTCTTCCAGAATCTAGCTGATGTGGTGGATTCCATATGAAAATATGTGACCTCTATGGTGATGAGAAGGGTCTCCAACTGTGTAAAAGGGTATTGTTGGTCATGTAGTCTCTCGACACTCCATATCTGCAACCTGAGGGTCTCGAGACATAATCTCCTTGGAGCAAGAGGAAGTGTACTATGGAAGAGGGTTTTTACAATGAGATATTTGAGAGGAGGCCTTCTTTGGTAAACCTTAGAGGGATTGAAACTCTGAGGGGGAAAAGGCTTGGGAAAGGGAGGTTTTTGGGAAGGTGGAGTCTCTAGATGAGCTTCAATATGAACTCATCAAGAAAGGTCGAAAGGGAATGTCCCTTCGGTGGAGTCACCAGGCAAGCTGAGGGAAAGGCTTTGGGATAGCTTTCCAAAGTGTCATTAGGGTTCCAAAGAGGATTCAAAATCCTCCCCGACAATGAAGCCAAAATTTTATCGCACAAGTTGTAGGTTGGGAAAATCCCGACCCAACCACTAAATGGCGACAACTAAGAGGTCAACTACACATTGTCACCTTAGGCAGGTGTCCCCGTCACTTTAGAGGTGAGGTAGTCACCTCAAGGGGGGAATCCTAGTGACCCTAGGAGGAATGAGATGAATATGGATGAAGATGGAGATGATGTCCCTAAAGGTAAAATATAAATGGTATGAAGGTATTGGAATAAATTCTCGGGAAGGTCCAAGGGTTGCCAATTATGTTGTGTAACCTGCAAATGGTGAAATGCATTCCCAAGACACAAGAAAAACAAGCATATATTGCAGTATAATCACATGGAAAATAAAGTTAATATTGTTGTCCCTAATAGAAGATTTTAGTAAAAAATTATATCAGCAATAATATGGCATCATAAGCTACAAAATAAATGCTAGATATCAAGTAGAAGATACAAGAGAAAGACTAGCTAAAGACTAGCAAAACTCAAGATGAAGATCCAATTCACTAGAATGAAAATATAAGGCTATTATAAACACTTTTTAGAAGAAAATTATATCAGCCTTATGGATGCAACATTCAATTTATTACAGCAAGAAAATCAGCCACTGAAAATCCTCCAAACTTTGCCAAAAAGTGTGCTAGACCAAGAAGAGAAAGTGTGCAAACTTTGGGCAAATTTCAGCGGCTGATTACAAAGTTATTCAAGCAAATGAGTTAGGGTATCTGCAACCCTAATGGCTGAAGATGCAATTTTATAAAAAAAAGAAGTATCCATTTGATGGGGACGCCCTAAAATTTCGGAGGTGCCCAAGGCATAAGGAACACAATCCAAGTTGCAAAAAGTAAATATGACGAGAAATTATGTTTCCCAATGCAATATTTTGTTTCTCCAATGCAAGACTAGTGCCTTTAGTTATGGGTTAATGGGGTCAAAAATAAAGAGATAGGGATACTAAATCCTTGGGGGTGTAAATCCTCTTACTTTTTCAACTAACCCCTTGCAAAGTAACTTTAAAATCTTAACAATTATGGTGGAAACTAGGATAGGGGTGTATATCCTTATACTCCCTATCTAGCCTTGGCCAAAACAACCTTACTTGAATCAAAAAATAATAACAAAGTAGAGAGACCATACCATTCAAGAAAAATCCTTTGCATGCCAAAGTAAACCTCCACAAAATAAAGAGAATGACATTTTAGAGATAGCACACCATCATCATCATCAAACCATAACCAAAAAGCATTATTCCATAACAAAAGAGGAAAAATACAGCGTAGAAAAAATTCCAGAAGAAGTAATTCTCACAAGAGGGAGGATTATGTTAAAATGAGATCTTATGATCTCTTATTTATACAAAATGTCACTAAGATAGTTTTTTCGCATATTTAAGGGTAAACCACAAGACTATGGGTCAAAAACCCTAATCTTTCCCCTTTTACAAAGTAATATTAAAAAATTCATTTAAATTTCACTTTTACACAAAGAAAAACCCTAGTTCATATGGACGTCACCCCTTTAGGGGATGTTTTGGCACTAGGAGGAGGTCATTTGTGATGGAGGAGAGTGGAAAGGCTTCCCTAAGCCACATGTCAAGCATCAAAACTACTTCCTTCATGATCAAGTATCAAGCCCCTCAAAATGTCCTTGTGCCAATGTATGTCACCTCACCACCAATCCCTAACCCCCTAGGTGAGGGCATGCCTCTAGAAATGATGTCTTTCCTCTCCTAGGAAAATATTTTGGCATGTGCGGGCTAGGTTATGTCATCCAAGTCATCTTCTAGGCCTTCCAAGTTTGATATTTCTCATTCAGCATGTGGGCCCTTGGAATCCATCTGTGGGATTCAAGCCCCATGGAAGCCCAAGCTTAGGCTTGTTCTTCCAAAATTGTCCACCAACTAGGTCCCACAAAGACAAATAAGCACGCACTCCAAGGATATCAAGTCATAACATAATGATAAGTGAATCCAATAAATAAATGAGCCACCTAAGCATGTGCATCAAAGATCACTATGTCAAACAATTAAGTGCTCAAAGACATTATGCGACTTGTCAAGCTTGAATATGGGAGGGTTGACGAGGTGTCCTGTTGGGTATATATTTCCCTAGGTCAAGGAGAGCTTCCAAGAGATCCCTCTATAAGCCATGTAAAGTGGGTGAAATGGTTAGGTTCAAGACTCAATGGGAATATGGCTCATGACATACAAGAGGTCGTAGTGTCTCATTCATGGGTACCTTTGTAGAGGGTGTGTGGTACCTTTGTCCGTAATGCACTTTTTTCAAGCCCACTTTTTTTCCATTCTTTCATTCTTTCATAAATTTAAGGAACTTTTGAAAGCCACTACCTTGGAATGGTGTCCATATAATGTAAATGTCACCAACAAACACCTAGTGGAAATGACAAGGTTGGCTCCTGATTAGACCCCCTTTCTCTCAGCCATGCATTAACTAAGAGTCGTTACCCTGGATTGGTGACTAGATGATGGTAATATCATACCACTAGATATTAAAGGACATGATAGGCTAGCTCGTGATGAGACCTCATATCCTCCAACTAACCTTTTAAGCATTCTTAATCATATTTTATTGTGGGTCTCCCTTTTCTCAAAGATGAGTGTTTCATTTCTTTCTTGGGTGATCCCTGGGCGAAGCATATAAAAGGTTCATGCATAGGATTTTATCTTTTACCAAACATCAATACATATGGGCCTTCATCCCCTTCTTCCCATAGAATGAGGGACAATCCCTTCTTGGGTCAATATACCCTAAAATCCTAAGAGATAAGGAAATAGGGGGAAATAGTGATGGAAAGTTATTATATGTGATGGAAATGTTATTATATGTGTTTAATTTATGTGCTTTTACTCTGTGTATGAGAACGGTTTTACATGTTACTGTGTGAGCTATTAGTT
>ML804460.1:0-22737 GCA_009831015.1 Picea engelmannii
GTCTTAGTCTCATAACTACCATGACATAATTCCATTGTTGGAGTTTTGTTATTAGGATTGATTCTCTTCCAGTTTGCATAAGGCCATTTCAACCATTTCAACCACTCTGATTGATATATTACCAGCACGGTTGGTTGGCTTTGTAGTTGAGGACATGTATAAACAATATAACAATACATATATATCAACATAACCTTTTCGCTGAAGTCCTAATGCTTTGTCAAATCATAATCTTTTAACTCTAGTTAAAGTAATAATGTTTTGCAATAGTAAGTTTTGTATGGTTATCTAGGTTTAAAATATGTTGTTTTCTGGAGAAGATATCAAAAAAATTCATCCATATTAAAGATTGGTGTGATAAAATCCCCATATCCCAGTCTGATAAATGATTTTGACAACTTAAAAACTCCTAAATTATAATTTATCAACTACATACTAGTCTCACAATATTTTTAACAATCAAAATCAAAATCCTTATATAATATATAACTAGTACAGCCACATAATTGTGGCTGATCAACTCCCAAAGGTTGATAAGATGAAAAGATTCCTTAAAAATATGTATTAAATTTTATTATTGATTAACAAATAAACGATTGAGCTTCATTTATCTAGTGTTAATATTTTAATTTCTTTAATCACTTGGGTGGCAATTAGTTAGCTATCAAAGTAATTTTTAAATATGATTAGGTAAATGTAAAAAAGTAAACACATAAATGTATGTCTTTATAATAGCAGCTATTTATTTTGTGTGACTACTAAGAATATTCCAGCCATATTTAATCATGTCCATAGAAAACTTATTAAGCACTAAACCCCTATTAAATCTGCCCATTATCAATAGGTGTACGCCTTTCCTTTCTACATAAATATATGTTGTTAATTTGCATTATTTCTATAATAAAGCCAATAGATAATTAATATAACTAAAAATACAAAAAAAATAATAATTAATTCTATGAGACTCTAACAATCTCCATTGTCCTCTTTCATATGCTCACCTCACTACATGAATTTTATATGCTCACCTCACTACATGAATTTTAGTAAAAACAAAAATGTCCCATACCTAGAATCTTGGTTTGGGTTTTGCGCAACCTAATAGTTAAATAGTTAAAAGCATCTCATTAGTTAATCTAGTGAAAATTCATTGGTTAGGTACCAGACCCAATGCACTTAAAATCCAACCATAGGGACATATTCCACATGGATCAAGACTTTGACAATCTCCATTGTCCTATTTCACCCCACTACATGAATTTTAGTAAAAACAAAAAACGTCCCATACCTAGAATCTTGGTTTGGGTTTTGCGCAACCTAACAATTAAATATTTAAAAGCATCTCATTAATTAATCTAGTGAAAATTCATTGGTTAGGTACCAGACCCAATCCACTTAAAATCAAACCATAGGATATCTTCCACATGGATCTCTCATTGGTCAGGTAAGAGACCTAATAATGTCTTTTATAATAACACCATCCATATAGATTCTATTTAGTCTCCACCACAACTAGTACATATTCTTTGTGGGCTTTTGGCTTGAAATTTTGGGAAAACCAAGGGTTTGTTAAGGATGATCTATTCTTGTTCTATGAATTTCATTGTTATGTATGAATTATATTTACAAGTTAAATATATTGTTAAAATAGAGATGGTGTTTTGGTTCATGTTTATTTTGGTTTAATAATAAGGGATTATTTCTCATGACTTGGTTTTTTTTGGATTTTTGGACTTTCATGTTAATCCTGTCAATCTTTTGATTAGTGGTTTTCAATTGAGGCATCATTCATATGATCTAATGTTGTCTTTCCTCTAACACCACTACAAATGAACTACTTTAGTTTTAAATATGCAAATTGGTCAATTTTCTTACTTCTCGACATATCTTCTAGAAAATTGATGTTGTTTCCTTTGCATCTATAATTACTACGTGCAAAATCCCTCTTAATCAACCATATTGTCATAAGTAGTATGTGATCTTCTCATATACCTTATCAAGTATTTTAATTCTCTATGATTCAAATGAGCTCACTTATAACATAATTCATTCCTTAAGGCCAACCTTTTCCCAATATTGACACTATGTGAAGCATGTGTTGTTTTAGTTGGTTATTTTCCCTCCCAAATTCCTCTAGATTAACTAGACACATGAATAACAATTGGTATCTCCATAGATCTATAATAAATGAAGGACGATAAAATTATTCAATCTACAATTAAATTTTCCATCAATATGATCATATAGGTTTATGCATGGTCTACTAGATGTAATAAATTTAGGAAAAAGTTGTTATCTTATGTTTTTGCATTAATTAATTAACAAGATATCTTACTCGCTTGATTAGCTCCAATTGAGATCCCACCCAACTCTATATTATTGACATAGATACTTCCCCCCCATCATAAACTTACCCTCTACAAAAACTTCATTGCCATGTAACCCATTAATTGCTCAATTCCTGGACATCCCACTAGTCCCTTCCCATCTATTTGCCAATTTGTGGTTCCTCTTGTGCCCCCAACCATAAATTCAAGTCAATTTGTGAAGGAAATCTAGGTTATGAATCTTTGGCCGAGTTTTTCTTTTGATTCCTAGACCTACAAGTGATGAAAATACAAAAAACTTGAAAACATGTTGAAATTGGAATGCTAAAATTGAATTTTTGGAATTGAAATGGTTTGAACCCCTTTCAAAGTGGTTCACATGGTTGAGGGGTCAATGATATGGATTGGATCATTATCTAATTCATCATCTATCCTGGTACTTTCTGAATGAAAAAATTAGAGGAACTGGATTGTAGGGCCCATTTTAGTGGCAAGCCTTGAACTGGAGATTTGGGGTATCGATCCTTCCAAAAACAATTTTAGGAAAAAAAAAACGCATTTGGGCATCAAAAAATCTAAACCCATTGATTCTATTCTACACATTGATATCTTTCCAACAGTGCAAAAATGACCTCAATTGGAGTTCATATGTAGAAGTTATGCCTCTTGCAAGTTTACCTACCTTGTTGGCCAACATGGTACAAGTGGATGCCATATCAACCCCCATTACCCACACATGTGGATATATCCACATGTGTAATTTTAATAATATTCTAGAAGATTGTAAACCTTATCACTAATTGAGAGTTATGGATACAAAAACCCTAACCCTAAATGCCTACTGAGTTATGTTAAATAGTGGGCCACTAGGAGGATAAAGAGATTCATTTGTTATCATTTTGCTTGTTACATAGTTGAGAATAGAATATAGGATTGTATTTGAGATCATAACATAGGAAGAGGAAGATTTTGTAGTATCCATTCAGGCCACAGTGTCAAAGGAAACTCCACAATGAGTGCCTCTTTCTTTGTATTTTGCATTTCATTACTGAAGAAAAGAGAGTAGAGGTTTTCTCAGCTTCTAGCTAGTTTTTCTTTTGTATTGGGTTTCCTAGGGTACATCTTTTGTTCATTTGTGTAGATGATTTGTTCTTTTTCTTATTCCTTCATTTTCATATTCAACTGTTTTTCATAATATGAGCAATAAGCTAGTGATAATAATCTAAGATCTAAGGAAATAAACCTTCATTAATAAAATATTTATGTATAATAGAATATCTATTGTGATGAACTGTTCCAATGAGTATACGTGGAATTTTACAGATCAATCAATCTCATCTATGAATAAAGTGAGGATCTAGCCCAAGAAACCTTACTTTTGTGGACTCCAATATTACAACCTCCTACTCCTACAACTATACTTCACACAATGAAACTATTTTCTACATAGTGTTCATTGTCTCCTCCTAGGTTTATATTGATTCATTATGGGTATCCCACCATCTTACATGACTATTTAGTATGGTAATATCTAAGTATTATATTTTCTTATTAGGAGAATTGTTCAGAAAAATACTCCATAAACTTTGCAACATCACTTTTCATGTAGAGCATCAGTGGATCCTTTAGATTATCTACAACCCATGTGATATGATTAACCATCACAGAACAACACCTTGAGTTCTTACATCCTCAATCTATTACTTGATCATAGAATTGGCCCATCACTATGATGCCTACTAGTTCTTGTTTTACTTACTCAATGAACAATTCTCCCTATGAGGGGTCAAATGGATGGAATACACACCTTCCATCCCTTCCAAATTTCATCCTACATTGCTTTAAATTCAATATAGAATCATTGTCAAAGCCCAATAAATTCCTAGAAATACTAGGTAGGGGTCCTTTCATACGCGATTTGAATGACTTTGAATTTAATGTGGTTCTTAACTCCATTTATGATTCAATTCCATGTTTTCCAATCATGTAATCATGAATATCCTTGATTGATTCATTAAGCTCAACAAAATCAACAAATACACAAGCTTAATATGGTCCATGATCTCCGACAATTTCTTTTGTCCATTCCCAGATCGAGCATGGTGTTTCAAACACCAAATCCTTATAACATGGCATTCAAGTGAAACTCATTTCATGATATTTTTTTTATAACATGGCATATAGACCCTTATGTATCTTTGGCATATGTTTTAGGATCCATGCAAGAAGATAATATAGTTTTGCAACTAACATATCATCTTCTAGAATTCTTAGGAATGTATTTAACCATCCCTAAACATCTTCCTATACAAGCCATAGAGGTGCATTTTGACACCTACTCTATGGTGTTTGATTTGGGTTTTGTGGCACCCTTGTGTGGATGGTATCACACATTACATCAATTCTTTCCTTAATGTACTCCTTTTATTTTGCCATGTCTAATGTTGGAGGATCTAGTGGATCTTTTATAATATGTTTGGGGCCCATAACATCGACATATGCACACATTTTAGTGCATCCACTGGTCACAATATTGATAGTTGTGGAGGCACATTCAACCTTATTTCCTTTGAGGATTCATGGTTCCAAATTCACCATGCCATCTGCACAATATCTTTATTGCACTCTTCCCATTTTGCAATTAGCTCTGGTTAATTCCATACTTCAGGTACTCCTTTTGTTTTACCACATCAAATGTTGGAGGATGTAGTGGAACTTTTATAATATTTTTTGTGCCCAATAAACCTTATTTCCTTCTAGGATTCATGGTTCCAAATTCACCATGCTAGATTCACATTATCTTTATTGCACTCTTCCCATTTTCTAATTAGCTTTGGGTAGTATTCAACATTGTACCTCATTTTCCTGCAATGCTTGCACCAAAGTTGATTTAGTCATGGAAAATTTGTGCAAGATGGCCAACCTCATTACAATTGTAACACTATGGAGTAGGTCAATTTTCATAATTCCTAACCTTGTAATTTTTTTGGTTTTATCCCCCCCCCCCCCACAATTTCCTGATTTTTTGGACTCTATTGTGATTATTTTGTTCTCAAACATATTTTCCAAGGAAAATAATGGTTGACAATCCTTAGTACATTGTGTATTCACTCAACAAAATTTTTATTGCAACACAACATCGACACTATTGTACTTCTATAGTAGGTGACAAGGATATGGATCATGGAGTGGTGTCTAGCATAATTCACAAACTCCGACCTTTTCTTTGCTAAAAAAATGATTAGCTATAGCAGTGATATGCCTTCAAACCATGGGACAATCATGCCATATATGACCTTTATTTAACAAGTTGTATAACTTCTTATGCCCCTGGTTACTTTTGGTTAGCCAATTTATGAATATGCTCAAACAAAATAGTTAGTTAACATTAAGGTTGGACCATACAGGGTGCTAATGTGATAATCCATGGATTGATGCATCTACCAATACACTAATTGACTCTAGCCTCATTGTAAATTTCAATTCCTCTTGTTGATTATTCATCCATTACCATAGTGTTGGAGCTCACAAATCAAGTAATATTCCACCAATAAACCATTCCTTATGTTGGGCATCTTGGATATTGTATCTAAATTAGCTCATAATGTCATGAAACCATTGATCGCTATTTGGACTTTGACTTCTGGAAAATTTTCATGAAGTCTTTACGTAGTTGATTTAACATCAAGATCATTCCAACAAGGGTGGTATGCTTGCATTTCATATACCATTGTAATGTTGACTACAATAGCTAGTAGCAAATACATACAAACATATATTAAGTAAGGGACATAGGGATGTTACACTCAAGAAACCATCAAAGGGTGAAATTCTATTCAATTAATCATGCTCGTGTGTAATTCTAGTGTACAATTGGTCCCTTTATATAACAATAGGTGACCATAATAGCTATGTCATAATTAGATGTTTAGTTCAACCATATGGATACCTATATCCACAATATATCCTTAAATCTTTCCATGAATATATCAACGAATCTTCATCCCTAAATTATTTATTTTCTTCTCATCTTTGATTCTTCCGTAGACTTCTATTCTTGGTCTACTTCATTAATGTATTACAATGTATCAATTAAACATCACAAGTTGTAGTTAATCCTTCATACTCCCCTTTAATTAGTACTCATGATCTCAATACAAAATCTTCAACTCTCTTTTGAATTGGTCATATTTTCATATTCATCTTTGATGCTCTTTGTCTTCATTTTCTATCTTCTACAATCTTTGGTCTTCTTCATTCTTCATGTAAATCCCTTCCACGCACAGTCATTTGAAATTCCACAAAAAATACAACATTGCTAATTCCCTGGATGCTCCACATTACATTATAAATGAACGAGTGTTGTTAAACATCCTTCTAAAAATGACCATTAGAATAGAGTGATCACAAATCATACTTATTCAGTTGACCTTTACTATCCATCCCCACTCTCAAACTTGCAATCAACAAGAATCCTAGTAGATCTAGTTGAGAAAATAGGCTTGGACCTCCCACAGAGATGCTTACACTATTAGACAAACAAACTCGAACCACTTCCTATGTTAACACTTAGAGGATTCATAGATGTTATGGGTGTAGTCTGACTATTGACAACAAAAACACTTGCATTATGCATGAAAATAGTAATGGGGATTTGGCCAATTACAAAATGTGTAGGCATTTGGACATGGGATGGACCTATATCATCATTGTTCCCATTTTCCTCCTTAGAGGTATGGAGTTTTTTAGATCCAAAACAACAAAATGACATATCGTCTAATGAATCTTCATCCTAGATATATGATTCAACTTATTCCACAATGTCAATTAACATCTCTATGCTTACAGTACAAGTACTTACATTATCATCTTCATCCCTACTCTTCCAATTAACATCTATATGCCTACAGTACAAGTAATTTCATTATCAATTTCTTTTGTTGCTCGAGGGGCATTTGTTTATATGGTTGTAGCCTCAAATATAACCAATCCCCCACTTCAAAATCTCTTTCACTGCGATGTTGATATGATTGTTGTTTCATCCTATTTTGTTCCATAACCAAGTTGTTCTTCAATAGTTTTAGATCCTCTTGTTCGTTCCCTATCTATTCCCCCACCTCTTGAAAATTTGTAGTCTATTTCAAGGGCGATGTGATGAATAGAGGATGATATCTATAAAGTTCTAGAAATGGGGATATTTTTCATGAAGTATGGAAGGATGTGTTGTACCACTATTCTTCCAAGGAAAACCGCTTGACTCATTGTGTGTGTTTATCATATGCAAAGAAACGAAGAAATACTTATAGACATTTATTCACAATCTCATTTTTCCCATCAGATTGAGGATGGTAAGATGAGTTGTGAGCCAATTGAGTACCCAAACAAGAAAATAATCAAAATTTCCAATGAAAATTGGATCTATGTCACTTACAATAATCTTTGGGACTCCATATAGCTTTTGAATTGTTTCCATGAATGATGCAGGTATTGTACTTGATTTAAAAGGATAAGAAAGAGAGAGAAAATAGGCATACTTTGTCAGTCGATCCACTACCACCATGATGACTTGGTATAGCTAATGGTTGTAGGAGACCTAGCATTTTGATTGTCTCTCCCTTATTATGTTGGTAAACCACACATTCAGGCACAAAATTTTTAACATTAGTTTTAAGACCTTCCTAGAAAAATTCTTTTTTTATCTTGTGGTGAGTTTTCAAGAACCCTAAATGTCCTCCTATAGGAGAAGTGTACAATTCTAGAAGGACCTTCTATTTGAGTTGGGAATTCTTACATAAAATATAGGTGATCATGATACCATAGAAAATCATTATTACATACAATTTTATCTAATGCACCGAGGTCCTCTTGTAGTTGTTGAATGATATTGCATACCTCTTGATCTTGATTCCATTATATCGTTATTTCTTCCACCCAATTAGATTGCGGAATAGAAATGACACATAGTGAACCCTTTGTTTCTTCTTCTTTTCTTGAAAGTGCATCTGCCACAATATTGTGTTATCCTTTCTTGTAGATAATTTAAAAGTCATAACCTAGAATATTTGTAACACATTTTTGTTTCTCTTTTGAAGATAATCATTTCTGCAAGAAGTACTTCAAATTATCGTGACTCGTTTTTACTTTGAAGTGTCTTCCTATTAGTTAAGCCTGTCATTTCTTAACCATATGTAGTATGGCCTACATTTATTTTTCATAAGTGGGTTTGAGTAAGTTTTTTCCTTTAAGATGGTTTCTTTCATAGGAAAGGGGCCCTCCTTCTTGCATTAAAACTACACCAATGCCATGGCTTGAGGCATCACACTCCAGAATAAATGTTTTTGTGAATTCAGGTGTGGCTAGGACATGAGTTGTACACATAGAATCCTTAAGTTTTTCTAAATATTTGGTTGCTTCTTGAGTCCAAGAAAATGCTTCCTTTGTAGGTTTTAACCTTGTACAATATTTTATTGCAAATAGATTTTCAATAAAAGAACAGAAAATATACAATGGAAAATGCACACATTACATAGATATTTTTCCCCTGGAAACCCAAACTGGAAAAACCAACATATTCTATATTCATTCATCATATACATTGTTTACAATAAAATATACATATAGGAGACAACAACATCCAAAACCCTAATCCAATGACTTGGATTAGTCAACAACCCTAATTCCTTAACTGGAAATAGAAAACCATCAGCGAAAAACCATGTGCCGAAAAACCACCCATAAATGGACATGAAAATCGAGGACTACCCAAAAATGGACATGAAAACCAAGGGAAAAAAATCAAAGGCGTTGCCCCTGAACCCCCACGCAAGGGGTCTCCACCCCCCTATGCGCCCGACATAACATAAACATTATTTCTAGTCGTGCAAAGAATATAACACATATCCAACATTCTCCCACTTGTTGTTTTCTTTACATACAAGGGGTTACAGGGTTACATAGTCAACAATCCAGGGCAACAATTCCCATAGATCCTCTACACCAAGTGAAATTCTCAATGCTCACAGATTTTGTTAATGAATCTGCAACATTCTTCAAAGGATCCACCTTCATCAACAACACCTTTTTTTCTTCAACCACGTCTCTCACAAAGTGATATTGAACATCAATATGATTTATCTTTGAATGATAGTTGGGTTCTTCGCCAGAAAAATTGCACTATGACTACCACACTCTATCCTTACAACTTGTTGTACCAACCCAATACCTGAACAAAATCTTTGTAACCATATTGCTTCCTTGATTGCATGAGTGGCTTCCATGTATTCATCTTGTGTAGTTGAAAGTGCCACTACAAACTGTGTTTTTCTCATCCAACTGATTTCTCCTCCAAATAGGTTAAACACATACCCTCTTTTATATATTCTACTATCCAGATCTTCATCCCTCCAAATAGAGTAGAGTCTAATTCATCATCCTTTGGCTCAAAATCTATCTTCGATGGTCCTTCTTTACTTGGTAGGACTTCCTATTTAACAACATCCTTCATTTCTCTAAATACCACATCTTGAATATACACAAACTTCTTATTTTATGGGTTCCAAATCTTATAACCTTTGAGGCCATCTTTATACCCAATAAAGATACACTTTTCAGCCTTCTTATCTAGTTTATTCTTGTTTTCCTTTGGAACATGAACACAGGCCTCACAACAAAATACCTTGAGATGTGTGAGAGAGGGTTTTTTACCATTCCATACCTCATGTGGAGTCTTGTCATCTAGTGCTAATGAGGGTGATCGATTGACCAGGTAACATGTAGTACCCACTACCTCTTCCCAGAATTCTTTCCCTAACCCGAAACCACTAAGCATGCACCTTGCTTTTTCCATCAGTGTCATGTTCATCCTTTCTACAACTCCATTTTGATGAGTTGTATATGGAGTAGTTTTTTTCCTTCCTATACTGCACTTCTTACATAAATCTTCGAATTCATTCCCGTGGGACTCTCCACCATTATCTGTCCTCATCACCTTAATTATTTTCTCTATTTGATTTTCAAAAAGATCCTTAAACTCTTTAAACCTATCAAAGTCTTCAGATTCCTTCCTAAGGAAATATATCCAAGTATTCCTCGAGAATTCATCTATAAATGAGACATAGTACACATATTTTCCCAATGATGGAACCATCGTAGGTCCAAACACATCATTGTGCACTAGCTGTAAAATTCCTTCTTCCCTCATTGCACCAAAGGGGAATCTTACCCGATTCTGCTTCCCATATACACAATGTTCATAGAAATTAAAATCCAGAGAGAAGTTATAAATACCTTCAACCATACCTTTAACATGTAGTAGTCGAAGGCCCTTCTCTCCGATATGCCCCAGTCTTTGATGCCACAACATAACCTTTTCTCCAGAGACTATAGGATTTTTTTCTTCTTCTACTCCAATATAAAAAACAATGGAACTATTACACCCATTACTAATAGTTCTTCCTTTCAACTTATACAAAGTTACAATATGAACTCCCTTCAGCAACACCATTTCTCTTCGAACCATCCTGTGGGTTTCTTTTTCAAATATTGTTTTTACCCCTACATCGTCCATTTTTCTTAAAGAAATCAAAATTTTGGCCAATCCTGGGATGTGCAGAACACCATGAAGTGTTCTAATCCTTCCATATATGAGCCTCAACTTGAATTTTCCTGGTCCTATAATTTTGGTTGTCGATTCATCACCTAGGAAAACATTACCTCCATCATATCTTTCATATTCACAAAACCACTCCTTGTGGGGATTCATATGAAAGGATGCACCCGAATCAACCAGTCATGCCTCATGATCTGCATGTGTGCTTGAAGAAGCCAAGTACATATCTCCTCCTTCTTCCTTGGATTTTATTTCTTCTGTAGTGGGAGCACCTTCATAGCCCTTCACTTTCTCAATGCTTTTAGATTACATTGCTTCTTGAATTACCCTTCTGTTCCACATCTCCAACATACCTTTACAAACTTTCCGGGAGATTTAGATTTACCCTTAGACTTAGACATCCCACTTCAAGATTTAGATCTATTTCTTTTCTGGGAGCATCCTCTTGAAAATAATTCATTTGTTCTCTGTCCTTCCATGTTTTTCAGTCTCATCTCCTCCAACAACAAGGATGAGACCACATCATCAAAACTCAAGGTAGTTTTATTACTACCTATGGACACAACCAGAGTATCCCACGAGTCTGGTAAATAGCACAGTAAACTAATACACTTATCTTCATCTGAAATTTTAATCTCAATAGATAACAACTGACTTACCACAGTATTGAAGGCATTTAGATGCTTTGACACCAAGTCTCCATCTCTCATCCTCGGGTTATACATTGTTTTTCCTAGGAACAATTTATTTACCATTGAATTAGACTAATACAAGTTCCCCAACGTATCCCATAACTCCTTGGTTGTAGCTTCCCCTGACACATTCAATAATATTGAATCTGAGAGACATAATTAGATTGTGATCTTTGCCTTTTGATCCAACTTTTTCCAGTCATTTGTTGACGTTCCTGTAGGTGAAGTACTTGGATCCACCGCAACCCACTGATCTCTATCTACCAATAGATCTTCCATATTGAGCTTCCACAACTCAAAACTTTGCCCATTAAATTTCTCGATCTCTATTTTTGAACTACTCATAATTTCTCTTCACCTGAAGAATCAATACCACAGATCTCCCACTGTAACAAGGCTTATCATAGTTCCAAGCCAAACCTCTAAACACAAAGGCATCCCCTTGAAGCCAATAATTGCTCTGATAGCACATGTACATTTTAACCTTGTACAATATTTTACTGCAAATATATTTTCATTAAAATAACAAAAAAGATATAATGGAAAATACACACCTTACACATAGATTTTTCCCCTAGAAACCCAAACTCGGGAAACCAACATATTATGTATTCATTCATCATATACATTATTTACAATATAATATACATATAGGATCCAATGACATCCAAAAACCTAATCCAATGACCTGGATTAGTCAACAACCCTAATTCCTTAACCAGAAATAGAAAACCATCGACGAAAAACTGAGGAATTTGTTTTTCTAGTCGTGTAAAGAATATAACACATATCCAACATCCTCATTTAATAATATTGTTAGAGGTGTCGCTATTTTACCATAGTTCTTGAAAAATTTGAAGTAATATCCTATCAATCCTAATAATCCTCAAAGTTTATTCAAGGTTTTGGGAATTGACCATTCCCTCATAGCTTTAATTTTGGTAGGGTCCACTTTTACACCTTCTTGAGATACAATATGACCCAAGCATTCCACCTCTTGAACCCAAAAGGCACACTTGGAAAACTTTGCATAAAGTTGTTGCTCTAGCAAAAGTTGTAATACTTTGTCAACATGTTGTACATGCTCTTCCCAAGATTTCTTTTAGATTAGTATGTCATAAAAAAATACTAACACAAATTTTCAAAGGAAGGGTTTGAAATTAGAACTCATCGAGATTTGAAATGTTGAAGGTGCATTAGTAAGTCCAAATTTCATAACCAAAAAATCATAATGGCCTTCATATGTTCTAAAGGTTTTTTGGGGAATTTCTTCCTAACTCATTCTGATTTGATGATATCTCGAATGAAGATCCAAATTAGTAAATACAATTAATCCATGCAATTCACCTAATAATTCATCAATGACAGGATTAAAAAACTTATCTTAGATGATCATTTTATTGAGTTGTATATAATATGGAGACCTACTCTATGAATTATCTGTTGAGCACTCAACACACCCTAAAAATTCTATGTCAAATTTCACTTTTTGGGTACCACTTTATCTTTTAACATTGTCTAATTAACTTCAATATGAAAAATGTGGCCTTTTCTTATCATTTTTTATTCTCATTAAGTCTTTAAAATCTTGCTTGGACATGTGAAAACCATTAACTTAAAAGACTAATATATAAATTAGAGAATTTATAGTCAAATCTTTCTCGGATGCACTTAAAGAATTCGGCATCGGAAAGGATTAAGCGTGAAAGAAAATGCTAGAGAGAACCAAAGTTGTCGAGTCTTGATCTTCGTCAGCATCGCCAGACGCGAGATTTCTTTCATGACAAGAATCACCAAGAATATCATCGATGACCAATCCCTTTGGTATCGACGAAAGACTAAGAGAGTAAGCACTCACAGAGAATGAAGTGATATCATGGATCGCCAACTTCTGAAACGTTTTTGGTATCAGGGATTTTTCGGGGGCGTTAAATTATAAGGAGGACGTGTGATAGGTTTATTGCCGAAAGCGGACCTCCAATACCTTTTCAGCATCGACAGTCCTAAGTTTAGCTTAAAGCGCTCGACTTGAGCAAAGTCTCGAGCCTGACCATTACCCATAAGCTAAGTTCCTGGTCATTAGTACCCTATATCTCGAGTCAGTGCTGCCACGTTGATTCCATATGATGAAATCAATCGACGTCAGAAGTTTTCTCAGGAGGATACAAATGGAAACATGCATAAGGATATTGTTGATTCTTGATATTCCCACTAAGAAAACGACGCAATGGGACATTTTATCTCTAAGATATGCTAGATACGGCGCATTTAAAGGGTCAATTAATTTCAAAATATCACATTAGTTGCTAATTCATGTGTGAATCAAAAGGACCGTTTGAACATGTCGATACAATGTGTCTCCCTCCGCGCCTCCACCGTCAACCCACTTAGAATTTATTTGCAGAGATTCAGTGGTAGATTGTTTTGAATTTCACCCATTACTCATATTAATTGGTTGATATGACTAGTAGGATCTCTCCTGTTATATTCTTTTGAGTCATTATAAACAAGGTTATTATGTGCATGAAGGAGTTCGGAACATCCAGAGGAGCGAGACCAGAAGTTCGTGGATAGCTTCCAAGATCCAGTGAGTATTAAACAATTGTTTAGCAAGTGTTGCAGGTATGCACCGGTCTATGGATGTTTATCCATTGAACCCAGACCTCATCAGGTTTCCAAGGCTTCCAACTGATAGCCTAGAAGAAATCCCGGCGGGGCCAAGCGGACCTGATTTCATGAATCTTGATAACATCAATGGGTCATATAACCTTGAATCCACAATGCCACTAGATGGATCATCGGTAGGTGTGACGACTCAACCAAAGACAGATCAGGTATCAATAGAGACAAGCGTGCCTAATTCTTTGACCAAGTTTATAAATATATATAGTGATGATGGAAGCCCGGAGGCATCTCGCGGGACCCCTGTGCGTGTCCAAGAAGAAAAGGGACCTGAGAATATTTCTTCCCTTGCTCCCGAGTTCCAAACCCAGGATATCCCAGGAAAGGAAATAGAAATCGAAAATGTTCCCGGCAAAAAGAGGCTCGATGCACTGGAAACTTGAGTAGACAATCTGAAGGACAAGTCAGAACTGGATGAGCCGAAGGAAGGATCCCCGCAAAAGGAAATCGGTGTTTCAACGGCCGATGAACAAGTAAGTATCGAGTATTTTCTTGATGCCTCTAGTACAATCGATACTTAGATCCCTGACAAGTGACAGGCGGAGGCCGGGCCTTCGAAGCACAACGAGAAAGTTCAAGAACCCAATCTTGAACAAATATACACCACCGGAAATTTGGGAAACACACTCACATGGGGTGATCAACATATTCCCAAACCTATGGATGAGGTAGCCGATATTTATGCAATATCCTACGATCGAAAGAGGAAGTCCATGATCTAGAGAACTACAAAGAAAAGGAGGATCACGTTGGATCGCTCCATCCTCATCACTACAGAGGAAAACTTGATAATAATAAAAAAAATGCCAAAACATCTGAGCTCCTTGGTGTGGGGATGGCACTCTCAGATGCCACCCTAGATAGAGCCAAACGAGATGAAAAGGATTTGGTCACTTCCCTAAAGGAACTAGAACATTTGTGCCACCTGGTTGAATACTATGAGGGCGCCACTCAGACAATGGTATACCTGAGAAGCGAGTTCGAAGAAGCTTACAGCCAATTCAAAAAAGAGAGGCACCTTTTTATTGAAAAGATAGTTGCACTCCAAGAAGACACTCTCATGGCACTCACAACGTGCAAGTATATGGAGCAGTGGCATGAAAGGGCCTGGCAAGACATAGAGAAACTCGAATACATTGATGCAGTTCAACAGGGTTAGGATAAAGAAGAACACGACATTCGGGTGCTAGGAAAAAGCAGTCTTGATCACATGAAGTGATTAGCCGGGTATTGGGATAATATGTCTCAAAAACCACATCGATAAATTCAAGAACAGTGGGCCAAATGTGAGAAACATTTGGGGAAAATTAACAAAGCAACAAAGGATATCGGACTCCCTAAGTTCAACAACCTCTAAGACTTCGTCGACTTGTGCGACATAGTCGAATCACATACCAAGAAAGATTTATTATGGGCCAAAGAGCTAGAGAAGGTGACTGACATAATGCCATGACAAGTGCAAAGATTTATGGAACATCTGATTAGATCTCGGATTGTGCTACAACAGATAAACACCAGTCTAGTAAAGTACCGTGCGCATGCAGTGGAGGTCATAGGAATTTATGCGGCTCCGATGGAGCAGCACAGATTTCCATGGGCCCAAACTTGCGATGAGTTGTTTATCAGTTGGCCAGAGTATCAGAAAATTCACCCTTTTGAAGGGATATCTTGAGTTGACTAATAAACAAACTGTTAGAAGAAGACGCAATGTGGCGAATTTTGTTTTGTTTAAACTACACTTAGTCGTTATTTTCAGTTGAATTTTATGTTATAAATAAGAACATTGACCAATTAGTTAAGGGTCGATGGTTGTTGCAAGAACTCTTTCTTTCTAGTTGTTAAGAATTATTTTGAAGCTGCCTTTGAATTGAGAAGTCTTCTTGGGCCGAAGACAAGTTATTTTCATCAAATGCATGTGATTGGACATGGAGAAGAACTATTTCCTATCTTGTTTCATGAATGATGTTTTAGTGAGTAAGAGATATTTAATCTATTGTCAAGTTATCTGATGCAATATTTTGTTTTTCTTTACTTTAATGATGAAGATGAATCGTGATGTTATTATGTGATAGATGATTAAGTAGGTGAATTATTTTTCTTTTCATTGTCTTATCGCATATGTGTTTTCTTTTTGGTAATTAGTTTCTTAGACAATAATTGGATGCTCACATGGTTAATGTATTAGTACTAGGCCTGTGGTATAAAATTGTTGTCTGCATGCTTGAGTAGTGGGTTATCCCAAGTTCAACCTCTTCCCTAGTAGTTAAGCTTAATTCTATTTTGTTTCCAAGTTGTTTTATTCCAGCTTACATCTCATATCGGTCCCACCCAAGAGAAAATACAAAAAGAGATAGTCTAAACTAAAGGAATATCCTTCATAAGAAAATATAAATCCCATCAATAAATTGTCTGGATCGCAAGATCTGGAGAACCATTCCACTATTAAACACTACAGAGTCTAATTAGGCCTCGGTGGCGGGTTTTGTTCCTGTTGTTGAATCAAGGGACATAGGACCCATCAACATAATTGGCTCTAGAAGGAGGGCCTGAAAATGAATGGTTGGATATATATTTTACATAGTATTTCAAATAGCCTATATATTGAAAACATCCCACATGCATGGATAGTCATTCCCAAGAAAACCCACACACATTGAGTACTCCTGGAACGAGTAACTCACCCCATCTCGAGGAAGAATCTTTTCACCCTAAAATACCTTACTCTCTTCCTCATGAGGAAGTAAATCAATTCAGAAGAATCACAAGAGCATACGCTGGACAGATCAGTGCGTTGTCCTTAGCTCCGATACTTCCTCAAAGAAAACAACAAATAATACTAGTGGTTAGTACTACCGACGAGTTTTTCATGCACAGAAGACTTAATAGATTTCGCAATCATCGAAATGATCCTCTTGATATGATACCCGAAACGCTAGTCGGCGACGTCTCTGGACCAAACGATTTTTCAGAAGAGGAGGAGTTTAACTCAGAGTCTAAAGATATGGAAGAAAACAATGACCATAATGAAGAAAGCGGGAACCCACCTCTGAACAATCAACCCTGGTTGGCCAGAGACGCTTTGGCCCTCTTGGGACCAGTCCATAACCTTCCCCGACATCCAGAGAAGTTGCTTCCTAAGATCGATCTTGAAACCTCAGGATTGCTTGAAGATCATATCAAGAAATTTATACTAGCAATTAGGCTTATGAACGTCCAGCATGAAGACATAGTTTGCAGGTTGTTCCCCTAGACTTTTGAGAACTCAGCCTCCACATGGTATTTTAACTTACCTGTAGGATCCATAACTAGCTGGACAAAGTTTCAAAAAGATTTTCTAGATAAATTTGCACAAGAGACTACTACGGGAGCTCTAATGGTTGAGTTGTTCGCCGCCACCATGAGTTTAAAAGAGAAGGTTAAATATTTCAATCAAAGGTTCACTACCATCTTAAACAAATTCCATCCCGAAGCAATACCAACTCAAGAGTTGCAAATCAAAGTATACGCTAATGTGCTCCCAGCTTCTATTTGCATGTTTGTGAAGAGGGCTGCCAAACGAACCTTAGCTGAGAATTTTGAAGATGCTAAAACGATAGAATTCCAGATGAAAGGGTGTAAAGAAGGCCACGTCTCTTTAGTTAAGAAAGAAGCTCAACCTCCTCCCACAAGATGACTCCTTTTGACTAGACTGCCAGGGAAACAAGCATAACAGACTCCCGACAAGGGTAATGGAGACATAGAAGATCTACAACGCATGGTTAATAAATTATCAAATGAGATCATAGACATGAAGAGAAACATAGGGGAAGGAAACTAAGGCCAAAGGCCCTATAAGCCTTTCTTTAAAAGGAACATGTCGTTCAAATCCATTGAAACTCCCCCAACTAACCTGAATATCGATTTAGGGAATGTCACATTTGGTTCTTTCTGTAATTATCACTAGGAAAACCACTCTACGAGAGACTACCCTCAATGGGTGCATGCCATGAATTTGATGGCCAATGAGTTTTTAGACAAGGTTTCTCTAATCGAACAACCAAGCACTTTGGTTATGAATGTTGTTTACCAGGAAGAGATTGACTCACTAGAAGATACAACCATGTTGATATGGGATCCTGGCCTAATTATGCCTTCCGACGACCTATTTCAGGTTCAAGAACCACCTGCAGAGATCTCGATTGTGAAAACTAGAAGTAAAGGTCCTCCTGTCTCAAAGGATCCTACTACCACTCAAATGTCAAGGGAAAGGTCAACTCCCGATCACCCGAAAGCACCTTTTTCTCCCAATAAGAACCCTATTAGCATCCATACGCGAGAATCACACAAACTGGAGTACAATGTAGTTCAAGATATGAAGAAGTTGAAGGATAATATATCGGTTATGGACATATGTAGAATCCCTCAGCAAAAATATTTCCTGCTACAAGTGTTGAAATCAGTAGAAAACCCTACAACAAGCAATGAGTAACAAGGAAATTTAACTTCCATAGATCTAGAAAATAAACCAACTGTGAATACATGCTTAGAAGTTAAGAATGGAAAACCTTTTGTTCCACCGTTTCTCTTAATGTTTGAAGTCTTCAACAAGAACCTCCACAATTGTTTGGTAGATTCAGGAGCATTTTCCAACATTATGCCCTTGTCTATTTGCAAAAAATTAAATTTCATTCCTCTCAAGAGAGATAAACATGTGATACAAGTAGACATAACCTAGGTCAAATTCATGGGGTAACTCATAGAGGTAATGATCAGGATAGCGACACATCCTAAGTTTGTGCAAGTGATTGACATCATTGTAGTAGACATCCCGGAGGCCTATGGGTTATTACTAAGTCGAGATTGGTCTGAGAAGTTAAACAGGTACTTTAGTTTAGACTGGGCACAGCTTTGGCTACCACTAAAGGGATACAAAAATGTGATCATAATCGATATGGAGAGATACCTGAAACATATGGTCACTGATCTAGAAACCCTGAACGAACCCTCATCCACATATTTCCCCGTGCTGGGAAATTATTCCTGCGATTCCCACTTCGGGAATTTTTCTCCTCTCTTATCCGATGTCCCTCTCACTCAAAAATCTGAAATGGTTTTTCAAGAGAAGCCATCGATACTGAAAGAAGACACCCTCTTCTGTCAAGACCATGCGCTAGAGATTACAGAACAAAATATAGGGGAACAAGAAAGTAATAAGAAAGAGGAAAAGGGTGACTGTCGTTCACAAATTTGGACCATATACTTTGATGGATCTAAATCGTAAGAAGGATCAGGGGTAGGGTGCATCCTCATTGATCCAAAAGGTAAACGTCATTTCCTGTCTTGTAGACTAGAATTCGAATGCACCGATAACACCATCGAGTATCAAGCTCTAGTACAAGGGTTAAAGAAATCCATAGACTTAAACATCAAAGAATTGAAAGTTTTCGAAGACTCAAATATTATCGTTAGACAAGTAAGGAATACTATACATTGTAATTTCCCACACCTAAAGAATTATCAGCGGGAAGTACATAGGTTAATAGAGCATTTTGAAGCTTTCAATATCACCGCGATCCCAAGAGCAAAGAATATCTGTGTTGATTCCCTGGCCACAGCTGCTTCAAGGCTATCACCTATGGAATATTATGAAGCCTCCCAATTCACTGTGGAACTACTCTACAAACCATCGGTGTGAAATATCCCTGATCCGGCTGATCAAGATATTCGCTATTGTTCTAATGCTATGACGTGCAGATCTGATACATTGGTGGTTTCTGGATGCGTTTTAGCTGTGTGATTGAGATGTTCTTCGGTTATTGTGTTTGCATGTTGGTTATTGTGGTTGCATGTCAGTTATTACATGTGCATGTTGCATAATTAAGGTTTAACAATCATATAAAGATGCATGCAAGAGTATAGAATGTCAACTGCTCAATATCATGAATAATAAGGGTTCATGCATGGAAATGCAAATAGCCTACTGAAAATATAGAGTCTAGACGTCATCCAGATCCCCTGGATCTGTACTGGAATACAATCGAATAACATAAAAAAAATACCCGTGACCGTAAGAAGACAACAGATCGGCTGCATGCACAGATAGATAGGAAAAAATGAGCGATCCCGGGGAAATACGGTAACCGCTGCCAGCTGGAAAACTCGATCTAAAGAATCCACCATCAGAATGGGCTCAAAACTGCTCCAATAAGTGCGCCCTGGTCTCTACAATGGAAGGGATGTCTATCGGAACTCGGATCGGACCTCTACGGCACTGGATCTGGAACCCTGGGGGGTTTGCGCCCCTCCTTGGGCACTGAATGCGCCCCAAAAGATTCCACCGTCGGAATCGGCTTCTATATAGCTCAAAACGATCGTCTTGTCAAATGATGAAATGGTTTGAAAGGGTTTGGCCGGATCTGCTAGGGAACACCTGCATGCAACGCCAAACGTCTGTCCGGGATGACTGCGCCCAAAATGGTTGGATGGATCGATCTGCAAAATTCCACCGTTGGAATCTGATGATATATGGCTCAATGGAAGCACCCTAGCTGGATCTCTACTGGGTCAGAATGAATCTGCAATCGGGACACAGGTCTACTGCAGATCTCTGAATCCTCAAAATAGCTTGCGCCCTCCTTGGCTAAGCTGCGCCCTCCACACTGAATACTCCTAAAATGAATGGTGAAATACCTGGATGGTATATCCGATGGGCTAGGGTGTGTCTCTCAACACCGAAACCGATTAAGGGTGGTGGTTTCCTCTAGAAATCCACAAAACAATAAGGTCGGCTCTCCTCCTCCTCTGGAATCTCTCAACATCAAATCATAATAATGCATAATGAGGAATTAGGTCAAATTCCTCCCTTTATATCTTTCCCGACCTAATTCTTTGTTGACATCACTTAACCTAGGCGCCTTTCCTCCTAAGTGATTTATTTGTCAATTAAGTCCCCCCCTTATCACCTTTTCATTCTAATTCTCCGTTGACTTAGGCTTAAGTGACTTTTCCTAAGTATTTTGGCTTAATTCATCATTTAGCCTCAATTCCTCCTTATTTCTCCATCTATTTCCCTGTTTGTGCCTGACTATAGTCTATGGGAACATATAGACTACTAAGTCACTCCCTGTTGGCCTAATCTTGGGGATGAGACATCACAGTCCTCCCTTCCCGAGATTGCTTGTCCTCAAGCAACATCAATCCTGGGTGCTGCAGAATATGCTCTCCCTCCCATGTGGAATCCTCCACTAGAAGACCCCTCCATCTAACCAAGAACTCTCTGATGATCCTGCTCCTCAATCTACATTCTCTCTGCTCTAGTACCTCCTCTGGCACTAGTTCCAACTGTCCCTCCTCATCCAAGGGTGGCAACTCCTGTGAAATGCTAATCTGTTGTCCCACTGCCTTTTTAAGGCAAGAGACGTGAAAGACGTTATGAATCTTGCTACCCTCTGGTAGCTCTATCTCATATGCCACCTTGTCTATCCTCCTGATGAATCTGTATGGCCCATAGAACTTTGTCTTCAGTTTCTCTGCTCCGCTCCTCTTCAAGGAAGACTGTCGGTATGGTTGTAATCACAGGAAAACCAAGTCTCCTACCTCAAAACTGCGCTCAACTCTGTGTCGATCTGCATATATCTTCTACTGATTCTGAGTTTACTGCAAGTTTTCCTTTGCTGATTGTAGGATTATTTGACTCTCCTCCACCCAATCCTTGGCCCCCGGGACCCTGCTGTCCCCAAATACAGTATCTATAAAGGAGGGTGCATCATATCCATACAATTCCCTGAATGGTGACATCCTGATGGACATATGGTAAGTTGTGTTGTAGAAATACTCACCCATATGTAACCATCTCACCCAAGTGCGTTGTTGTCCCCCCACATAGTTCCTCAGATACCCTTCCACCCATTTGTTGACGATCTTTGTTTGCCCATCTGTCTGTGGGTGGTAGCTGGTACTCGTAGCTAACTTTGTGTCTGTCAATCTGAAAAGCTCCTGCCAAAATGCGCTGATGAAGTGTCCATCCCTATCACTGACTATCTGCCTGGGTAACCCATGCAACTGGAATACCTCCCTGAAGAACAACTCTGCTACCTGTATGGCCTTGTAGTCTATGGGTATGGCGAAGAAATGTGCGAACTTGGTCAGTCTGTCGACCACTACAAATATACAGTCCCTTCCCTGCACTCTAGGGAGGCCTGTAATGAAATCCATGGAAATGCTTTCCCATTTCTTCTCTGGAATGGGTAGAGGTTGAAGTAACCCTGCGGGATGTGTCTGCTCGGACTTGTTCTGCTGAAAAGTCATGCACTCTCGTATGTGTTTCAGCACGTCATCCTTGAGACCCTTCCATGAGAATCTCTCCCTGATCTGCATATAAGTTTTGAAGTATCCCTGATGCCCTGTTGTTGGTGAATCATGACACACCTTCAGAATCTTCCCTTTCAGG
>ML804460.1:22797-48769 GCA_009831015.1 Picea engelmannii
GGTCTTTCTGGTCAAGGAAATACTTGAGACTATTATGATCAGTCTTCACTACAAACCTGCTGCCAACCAGATACTGCCTGAATTTGGTTAAAGCATGCATGATTGCTAGCATCTCCTTGTCGTAAATAGGATAGAGTCTCTCTTACTCATCGATATTCCTGCTCTCAAACACAATGGGGTGGCCCCCCTACATCAATACTGCTCCAATCCCCACCCCTGATGCGTCGCACTCTAAGACGAATGGCTGAGAAAAGTCTGGGAGGGCTAGAACAGGGCATGTGCTCATAACCTCCTTCATTTTGTTGAAGGTCTATTGTGAATCCTCTGTCCAATGAAAAGCACCCTTCTTTGTCAAGTCTGTGAGTGGTGATCCCAACTGTGAAAAACCATTGACAAACTGCCTGTAGTAACTGCATAACCCAAAGAATCCTCTTAGCTCCATGAGATTCTTGGGCGTTGGCCAATACACAATGGCTCTAATATTTTCCGAGTGAAACTGTACTCCCTGCCCACTGATGATATGCCCTAAGTACAGTAGTTCCCTCATGCCAAATTCACATTTAGATTCCTTGGCATATAAAGACTGGGTCTTCATAGTATCCAAAACCTTCTCCAAATGTGCTAAATGCTCATCCCATGTCTTGTTGTAGATGAATATATCATCGAAGAATACCAGAAGGTACTTCCTCAACTGTCCTCTAAAGATATGGTTCATGCAAGACTGGAAAGTGGTTGGTGCGTTGGTTAGTCCAAATGGCATGACGAAGAACTCAAAATGTCCGAAATGGAATCAGAATGTTGTCTTCTCAATATCCTGCTCCCTGATGCTGATCTGATGGTATCTTGAACGTAGATCAATCTTGCTGAAGAAGACTGCCCCATGCAACTCATCCATCAACTCATCTATGCGTGGAATAGGGTAATGATTCTTGATCGTTTTCTTGTTGAGCGCTCTGTAATCGATTCACATCCGTAATGTGCCATCCTTCTTCAGTACCAGTACTACTGAAGATGCAAAAGGACTCCTGTTGGGCCTGATATGTCCCATAGCGAGCAATTCTTTGATTGCTTTCTCAATTTCGTCCTTAAATTTCTTGGGGTTTCTATAGGGTGTTGTAATCACCGGTGTGGCCCCTGCCTCTAACTCAATCATGTGCTCAAAACCTCTGTCTGGTGGTCTCCCTGGTGGTATCGGCCCAAATACTGGCTCATAGCGTCCTAGAAGCTCTCTGATCTGTGGATGGTACTGCTCCCTACCCTCTGATTCTTTTCGCGTGGTGATCCAACACTCTGCTGTGTAAGCCACATCACCATGATGAAAAATCCGCTCCATCCTCTTTGTTGATACTGCCCAAGGCACGCCTGTAGACATACCTCTCAGCACAACTCTCGATCCACTAGCATATATGAAGCTCATGGTCAACGTCTGATAGTTGAACCCGATCTCCCCCAATGAATATAACCACTGTACCCCCAATACGGCATCCATATCTGATAGGTCAACTACATAAAACGTGTCAGTCAGGGTGTATTTGCCAAGTTTGACCTCTAGGTCAGGGATCATGTCTAAGCACGACATCATGTATCCATCAACCACTGCCACATGGAATCCCTCAAACTCCTCTGTGCGTAACCCTCTCCTGGCTACCAAGGATGCATCTATGAAGTTGTGGGTGGCCCCACCATCAACCAAAGCTGTCATGCGTTGCCCTTGTACAAGGCCCTTGAGCCTGAGGGTGTTGTACCTGGGTACTCCTGAAAGGGTGGCTATGGTTCCCCCTTTCACCTCTCTACGAGGTTTGGCCTCTTCCTGGGGCTTGGCCCTGGCCGGTATCTGAGGTTTCTTCGGTTGCTGCTCTGGCTCATGTGTGGTCTCAGTCTCTGAATCACTGTCTGTAGGTGCCTGAATATCCTCATCCTCCTCCTCACTACCTGATTCCACCTCAATATAGTGGATTTGTCCCTTCCCCATGCATCTATGCCCGGGGACCCAAGGATCTCTACAGGAGAAGCAAAGCTTCTTCCTCATCAACTCCTGTCATGTATCATCATCCAACTTGGGCTTGCCCTTCCACTCCCTTGGAGGATTCTTCTGATCCTTGTCTCTCTGGGGTATAAAGGGTTTAGTGAAAGGTTTAGTTTTTGGCACCGAATCCGCCAAATCTCTAGTGCATCGGATGACATCCTGCAAGGAATGAGGGCGGTATGCCTTCACCCAACCTTTCAAGGGTTCTATGAGCCCTTCGGTGAATAGCATGACCAATCGCAGCTCAGATATGTCTATCACTACCACTGCTACTCTCTAAAACTCCGAAATGAATGCCTATGTTGTGCCAGTTTGTCTCAACTGGGATAAATCTCTAAAGTGGATCTTAGGATCCCTCCTATCAAATCTATCCATGAGTCTTTCTGTGAACTCTCTGTAGGAGGTGATGTGATTGTGACCCAATGTCACCAATCCATGATACCACCACTCGTGTGCCTCACCCTCCAAGTGTAGGGTGGCGAAACTGATGGCCTCTGCCTCTATCATCTGGTTGAGCTTGTAGTAGGTATCTAGTTTCTGTACCCAAGATCTGGTAGTGCATCTGGATGATCCGTCAAAAGAAGGTATGGTGAGTTTACCAACTTTTCGGATGAATTCAATGTTATGCCCCTGCTGCTGCTTCCCTCCCCTCTGTGGATCTATAGGACGGTTCCTGAGTCTGAGTCCACAATACTCGACTAAGGTCATGTCTTGATTAAAGTCCTAGCCCAAGGCCGCATACTCTCTCCGATACTCTGCAATTTCCTCTGCATGTGTGGTCGGTCTCTGTGCTATCGGTATCTAAGCTTCTACCGGGGTTGCCCTATCGAAACTGGGAAACAACGGACGTGGAATCCTACTCACAGAGGTATACGTGCGAGTGGGTGACTGGGGTCTACTACCTGCCCCTGAGTTCCCATGCGCTGCATGTGGGCCTTGAGTGCCCTAAATGTCCACCATAGCCAGTCTATCTGCTACCTGAGCCAAAGACTGAGACATGGTTCACTGGCTAGCTAGCATGTCACTGATAACCTGCATGAAGGCTACATCTGGAGCCACTAGAGTCTTACCACTGCCCTCTGGTCGCTCATACCTGTCACCTAGCCTCTTCTCAGCCTCACGATCTGCTCGTCGCTCTGCTTCTCTAAGTGCCTCTTCCTCTTCCTCTGAAATGGGAGGGAAAGGAGGAAAGTTAGGTCTATCCCTTCTTACCCCGCGCCGATTGTATGTGACATATTCATCACCTTCGTGCTCACGACCATCTGGTTCTTCTGCTGGATTCATGGTCTTTAGTCACAGGCTGGTAGGACTAAAGCTCTGATACCACTGAAATATCCATGATCCAGCTGATCAAGATATTCGCTACTGTTCTAATGCTATGACGTGCAGATCTAAAACACTGGGGGTTTATGGATGTGTTTTAGCTGTGTGATTGAGATGTTCTTCGGTTATTGTGTTTGCATGTTGGTTATTGTGGTTGCATGTCGGTTATTACATGTGCATGTTGCATAATTAAGGTTTAACAATCATATAAAGATGCATGCAAGAGTATAGAATGTCAACTGCTCAATATCATGAATAATAATGGTTCATGCATGGAAATACAAATAGCCTACTGAAAATATAGAGTCTAGATGTCAATTAGATCCCCTGGATCTGTACTGGAATACAATCGAATAACATAAAAAAAAATACCTGTGACCGTAAGAAGACAACAGATCAGCTGCATGCACGGATAGATAGGCAAAAATGAGCGATCCTGGGGAAATACGGCAACCGCTGCCAACTGGAAAACCCGATCTAAAGAATACACTGTCATAATGGGCTTGAAACTGCTCCAATAAGTGCGCCCTGGTCTCTACACTGGAAGGGATGTCTGTCAGAACTCATATCGGACCTCTACGACACTGGATCTAGACCCTTGGGGGGTCTGTGCCCCTCCTTGGGCACTGAATGCGCCCCAAAATATTCCACTGTCAGAATCGACTACTATATAGCTCAAAATGATCGTCTCGTCAAATGATGAAATGGTTCGAAAGGGTTTGGTCGGATCTGTTAGGGAACACCTGCATGCAACGCCAAACGTTTTTCCGAGATGACTGCGCCCAAAATGGCTGGATGGATCGATCTGCAAGATTCCACCGTCGAAATCTGATGATATATGGCTCAATGGAAGTGCCCTGGCTGGATCTCTACTAGGTCGGAATGAATCTACAATCGGGACACAGGTCTACTGCAGATCTCTGAATCCTCAAAATAGCTTGCGCCCTCCTTGGCTAAGTTGCGCCCTCCACACTGAATACTCCTAAAATGAACAATGAAATACCTGGATGGTATCTTCGATGGACTAGGGTGTGTCTCTCAACACCGAAACTGATCAAGGGTGGTGGTTTCCTCCAAAAATCCACAAAACAATAAGGTCGGCTCTCCTGCTCCTCTGGAAGCTCTCAACATGAAATCATAATAATGCATAATGAGGAATTAGGTCAAATTCCTCCCTTTATATCATTCCCGACCTAATTCTTCGTTGACATCACTTAACCTAGGTGCCTTTCCTCCTAAGTGATTTATTTGTCAATTAAGTCCCCCCCTTATCACCTTTTCATTCTAATTCTTCGTTGAGTTAGGCTTAAGTGACTTTTCCTAAGTATTTTGGCTTCATTCATCGTTTAGCCTCAATTCCTCCTTATTTCTCCATCTAGTTCCATATTTGTGCCTGACTATAGTCTACGGGAACATATAGACTACTAAGTCACTCCATGCTGGCCTAATCTTGGGGACGAGACATCACATGATGCTTAACAACATTTCCAATTGGAAAGTCTTTGAAGGAGATGAATAGATCATAAACGTCCTAACTAACCAAGACAATTTCAAAGATTTTTCCATCGACGATGAAGTATTCTAGGAGAAATCAATAGAAATTGATCCTCGGACAGGCCAACCTATTGACAGATCGGAATCTCAGACCATCCTGAAAGGGATAGCTAATTTGAAAAATTTGTTTGACCTGAAAGAACGATTTAGGGGGCCTAAAAACGCAAATACTGGTAGCTCTTGTCCCCTACATGAAACTATAAATCTCAGAACCTTGGAAAACCCAAATAATGTGAATCTCGGCAAGACTATATCTAAATAGGAAAGAAAGGCTTATCTCAAACTGTTCAAAAAATATCAAGATGTCTTCACATAGTCCTACCGAGATCTAAAAACGTATGACACCCATATCATTCGACACACTATGTCGTTGGAACTTGAGGTGAAACCCTTCCAACAGAAGCTCTGAAAGTATCACCCATCCCTGGAACCTCTCATGTATCAGGAATTAAAGAAACTTTTAAATGCCAAGATCATCTTCTAGGTTAGACATTCTTCATGGGTAGCAAATCTGGTTCCTGTGAGAAAAAAGTCTGGATAAATTTGCTTATGTGTAGATTTTAGGAACCTCAACAGAGCTTCAGAAAAGGATAACTACCCAGTCCCGCTAATGGAGTAACTCCTGCAGACTATGTCTAGCTCAAAGATTTTCTCTCTACTGGAGGGTTTCTTAGGCTACAACCAAGTCATAGTTTCAGAGGAAGATCGTTTGAAAACTACCTTCTGAACCAAGTGGGGAACCTTTGCTTATAAACGCATGCCCTTTGGTTTAATCAACACAGGGGAAGCCTTCCAAAGGGAAATGGATGTAGCGTTTTGGGGACTAATCAACAAGTGTGTGGTAGTGTATCTAGACGACGTAACTGGGTATTCAAAGAACAAAGAAGATCACATCCAACACTTAACTCAAATTTTCGAAAGGTGTAGGAGATATGGTATATCCTTAAATCCCAAGAAAACTATTTTCGACATCGAGGAAGCTAAGTTGCTAGGCCACATTATATCTCAAGCAGGAATTCACATATACCCAGAAAGGATTAAGGCCATATCTCAACTCTCGTTTCCTCACAAAAAGAAAGCTATGGAGTCTTTTTCGGGCAAACCAATTTCGTGAGGAAATTCACTCTGATTTCGCAGAAACTATCAAACCCTTACAAATATGATTCGAAAAGATGTCGAATTTAAGTGGGATGATGAATGAAAAGATGCTTTCAGCAATATTAAAAATGCTATATCCCATGGCCTCGTGTTACAAAGTCCCGATTTCAATAGGGATTTCTTCCTCTATACTTTCACCTCCAACCAATCGTTAGTTTCAGTATTGACTCATAAGGATGATGACAACAATGAGGCTTCAATGTCATTCATGAGCACTAATCTCTAGGGAGTCGAACTTAATTATCTTGTTGTTGATAAACAGGCCTATGTGGTATATAAGGTAGTAAATCACTTTAGGTCTTACATCCTCAAGAACCACACCAAAGTGATTGTGCCTCACCCTGCGGTCTGATCCTTGTTTACTCAGCAAGAGATGGGGGAAATAAGAGGGAACTGGATGGCAGTGGTCCAAGAATTTGATCTAGATATAAAACCTGCCAAACTAGTTAAAGGGCAAGGGTTGTGCAAACTCATAGCTGAAGCCCAAGACCAAGTAAATGAACACTCTGGATAGGAGAATGAAATGGCATTATGGTGTGGTGAATATTCATACATTTCCCCAAGGCCAGGGTCTTGGTATGAGAATTTAACATATCTCCTACACCATGGGAATTGTCCAGAAAATATCAACCCTAGGGAAAGGAGAGCTCTTAGGTTAAAGTCTGCACAATATCACCTCATAAATTCGGTACTCTTTCAGATTAATTATTATGGGGTACTCTTGAGATGTCTCTAATGTGAAGACCCAAACAAAGTTCTAAAGAAGTTCCATGATGGCCCTGCCGATGGACATTTCGTAGGAAACACCACCATTCATAAGATACTGAGAGTTGGCTATTATTGGCCCACCTTGTTCAAAGACGCTCACACCTACACTAGGAACTGTAAAACTTGTCAAATAAGCATTGGGAGAGAGAAGAGAGCAGCAGCCCCACTCCAACCAGTGACTGTCTCTAGGCCTTTTGAGCAATGGGGGTTGTATATCATAGAAGAAATTACACCTAGTTCTTCGAAACAACACAAGTATGTACTTACTACCATCGATTATTTCACGAAGTGGGCAGAGGCCATCCCTTTGACTCATGTAAATGAGAAGGTGGTGATCCAATTCATAGAACAACAATTGATCACAAGGTTTGGTGTCCCTTCTGTTCTAGTTTTTTATAATGCATCTTATTTTTCTTCCACTCTATTGATACAGTTTTCTCTAGACAAAGGAATTATAATTAGGTACTCTATAAATTATTATCCACAGGGAAATGAGGTGGCATAATCGACCAATAAGAACCTAGTGAGGATATTAAAAAAGACGGTTGTAGATAACCAAAAGAATTGGCATAATCTACTCCATAACACTCTAAGGGCCGATAGGGTCACACCCAAGGAATCTATATGAAATTCCCCATACTTTCTGGTTTACGACCAGGAATCCATTCTCCCAAATGGGATTTATCTTCCATCTCTTCAACTAGCCCAAGATTCCAGCGGGGAACCCTCATCGGTCATACAAGAAAGAATTGATACTCTGCTTATGCTATAAGAAGAAAGATAAAAGGCTAAGTCAAAATTTCTAGCTCACCAATAGATAGTGGAAATATGGTTTGATAAACATAAGGCTAAAGAGAAAATTTTTGAAGTAGGAGACTTAGTCCTAAAATGGGACAGAGTAAATGATCCAAAAGGGAGGCATTCTAAGTTTTAGAATCTGTGGCTTGGACCTTTCCAGGTGGCTGAGAAGATTAGGGCAGACACTTATCAGTTACAGAATCTGAGGGGTGGACCTGACGCCCTCCCAGTAAATGGCCAAGGCCTCAAACAATATTTCCAATAATAAATTAAAAAATTAAAAATAAAATTGTTTTATATGAGTGTTTTCATGATTGCGTAATGTTTTTTTTGTTGTTTTCTTTTTCTTTCTGGATTTATGCACTTTTTAAAGTTGTGTTTAGAAATAAAATGGTTGACCTCAAATCATGTGACATAGCCTAGAAGAAATCTCGGTGGGGCCAAGCGGACCTGATTTCATGAATCTTGATAACATCAGCAGGTCATATAACCCTGAATCCACAATGCCACCAGATGGATCATCAGTAGGTGTGACGACTCAACCAGAGACAAAGCAGGTATCAGTAGAGACAAGCGCGCCTAATTCTTTGACCAAGTTTATAAATATGTATAGTGATGATGAAATCCCGGAGGCATCTCGCGGGGCCCCTGTGCGTGTCGAAGAAGAAAATGGACCTGAGAAGACTTCTTCTCTTGCTCCCGAGTTCCAAACCCAGGAGATCCCAGGAAAGGAAATAGAAATTGAAAATGTTCCCGGCAAAAAGAGGCTTGATGCACCGAAAACTCGAGCAGATAATCTGAAGGACAAGTCAGAACCGGATGAGCCAAAGGAAGGATCCCCGCAAAAGGAAATCGGTGTTTCAACGGCCGATGAACAAGTAAGTATCAAGTCTTTTCCCGACGCCTCTATTCCAATCGATACTTAGATCCCCAACAAGCGACAGGCGGAGGCCGAGCCTTCGAAGCACAATGAGAAAGTTCAAGAACCCGATCTTGAAAAAATATACACCACCAGAAATTTGGGAAACACACTCACATGGGGTGATCAACAGATTCCCAAACCTGTGCATGAGGTATCCAATATTTATGCGATATCCTACGATCTAAAGAGGAAGGCCATCATCCAGAGAAATACAAAGAAAAGGAGGATTAGGTTGGATTGCTCCATCCTCATCACTATAGAGGAAAACTTGATAAACACAAAAAATGCTAGAACATCTGAGCTCCTCAGCGTGGGGATGGCACTCTCATATGCCACCCTATATAGAGCCAAACTATATGAAAAGGAGTTGGTCACCACCCTAAAGGAACTAGAACATTTGCGCCACCTGGTTGAATACTATGAGCGTGCCACTCAGACCATGGTATACCTGAGAAGCGAGTTCGAAGAAGCTTATAGCCAATTCAAAAAAGAGAGGCACCTTTTTACCGAAAAGATAGTTGTGCTCCAGGAAGACACTCTCATGGAACTCGCAACATGCAAGGATATGGAGCAGTGGCATGAAAGGGCCTGACAAGACATAGAGAGACTCGAATACATTGATGCAGTTCAACAGGGTCAGGATAAAGAAGAACACCACATTTGGGTGCTAGGAAAAAGCAGTCTTGATTGCATGAAGCGATTAGCCGGGTATTGGGCTAAGATGTCTCAAAAACCACATCGAGAAATTCAAGAACAGTGGGCCAAATGTGAGAAACATTGGGGGAAAATTAACAAAGCAATAAAGGATATCGGACTCCTTGAGATCAACAACCTCGAAAACTTCGTCGACTTGTGCGACATAGTCAAATCGCATACCAAGAAAGATTAATATGGGCCAAAGAGCTAGCGAAGGTGACTGACACAATGCCAGGACAAGTGAAAAGATTTATGGAACATCCAATTAGAGCTCAGATTGTGCTACAATAGATAAACACTAGTCTAGTGAAGTACTGTGCGCATGCGATGGAGGTCATAGGTATTTATGCAGCTCCGATGGAGCAGCACAGATTTCCATGGGCCCAAACTTGCGATGAGTTGTTTATCAGTTGGTCGGAGTATGAGAAAAGTCAACCTTTTGAAGGGATATCTTGAGTTGACTAATAAAGAAACTGTTAGAAGAAGACGCCATGTGGCGAATTTTGTTTTGTTTAAACTACACTTAGCCGCTATTTTCAGTTGAATTTTATGTTATAAATAAGAACATTGACCAATTAGTTAAGGGTCGATGGTTGTTGCAAGAACTCTTTCTTTCTGGTTGTTAAGAATTATTTTGAAGCTGCCTTTGAATTGAGAAGTCTTCTTGGGCCAAAGACAAGTTATTTTCATCAAATGCATGTGATTGGACGTGGAGAAGAACTATTTCCTATCTTGTTTCATGAATGATGTTGTAGTGAGTAAGAGATATTTAATCTATTGTCAAGTTATCTGATGCAATATTTTGTTGTTCTTTAATTTAATGATGAAGATGAATCGTGATGTTATTATGTGATGGATGATTAAGTAGGTGAATTAGTTTTCTTTCCATTGTCTTATCGCATATGTGTTTTCTTTTTGGTAATTAGTTTCTCAGACAATATTTGGATGCTTACATGGTTAATGTATTAGTACTAGGCCTGTGGTATAAAATTGTTGTCTGCATCCTTGAGCAGCGGGTTATCCCAAGTTCAACCTCTTCCCTAGTGGTTAAGCTTAATTCTATTTTGTTTCCAAGTTGTTTTATACCAGCTTACATCTCATATCGGTCCCACCCAAGAGAAAATACAATAAGAGATAGTCTAAACTGAAGGAAGATCCTTCATAAGAAAATATAAATCACATCAATAAATTGTCCGGGTCGCAAGATCTAGAGAACCATTCCACTATTAAACACTACAGAGTCTAATTAGGCCTCAGTGGCAGGTTTTGTTCCTGTTGTTGAATCAAGGGAATTAGGACCCATCAACATAATTGGCTCTAGAAGGAGGGCCTGCAAATGAATGGTTGGATATATATTTTACATAGTATTTCAAACAACCTATATATTGAAAACATCCCACATGCATGGCTAGTCATTCCCAAGACAACCCACACACGTTGAGTACTCCTGGAATGAGTAACTCTCCCCATCTCGAGGAAGAATCTTTTCACCCTCAAATACCTTACTCTTGTCCTCATGAGGAAGTAAATAAATTCAGTAGAATCACAAGAGCATACACCTGATAGATCAGTGCGTTGTCCTTAGCTCCGATACTCCCTCAAAGAAAGCAACAAAGAATACTAGTGGTTAGTACTACCGATGAGTTTTTCATGCACTTGGTAGAAGAATTAATAGATTTCGCAATCATCGAAATGATCCTCTTGATCTGATACCCGAAACGCTATTCGGTGACGTCTCTGGACCAGGCAATTTTTTGGAAGAGGAGGAGTTTAACTCAGAGTCTAAATATATGGAAGGAAACAATGATCATAATGAAGAAAGCGGGAACCCACCTCTGAACAATCAACCCTAGTTGGCCAGAGACGCTTTGGCCCTCCTGGCATCAGTCCATAACCTTCCCCGACATCCAAGGAAGTTTCTTCCTAAGATCGATCTTGAAACCTTAGAATTGCTTGAAAATCATATCAAGAAATTTATACTAGCAATCAGGCTTATGAATGTCCAGCATGAAGAAGTAGTTTGCAGGTTGTTCCCCTAAACTTTTGAGAACTCATCCTCCACATGGTATTTTAACTTACCTGTAGGATCCATAACTAGCTGGACAAAGTTTCAAAAAGATTTTCTAGATAAATTTGCACAAGAGACTACTACGGGAGCTCTGATGGTTGAGTTATTCACCGCCACCATGAGTTTGAAAGAGAAGGTTAAATATTTCAATCAAAGGTTCACTACCATCTTAAACAAATTCCATCCCAAAGCCAAACCAAATCAAGAGTTGCAAATCGAAGTATACGCTAATGTGCTCCCAGCTTCTATTTCCATGTTTGTGAAGAGGGTTGCCAAACGAACCTTAGCTGAGAATTTTGAAGAAGCTAAAATGATAGAATTCCAGATGAAAGGGTGTAAAGAAAGCCATGTCTCTTTAGTTAAGAAAGAAGCTCAACCTCCTCCCAAAAGAGGACTCCTTCTTATTAGACCGCCGGGGAAACAAGCATAACAGACTCTCGACAAGGGTAATGGAGACATAGAAGATCTACAACGCATGGTTAATAAATTATCAAATGAGATCATAGACATGAAGAGAAACGTAGGGGAAGGAAACTAAGGCCAAAGGCCCTATACGCCTTTCTTTAAAGGGAACATGTCGTTCAAAGCCATTGAAACTCCCCCAACTAACTTGAATATCGATTTAGGGAATGTCACATTTGTTTCTTTCTGTAATTATCACTAGGCAAACCACTCTGAAAGAGACTGCCCTCAATGGGTGCATGCCATGAATTTGATGGCCAACCAGTTTTTAGACAAGATTTCTCTAATCGAACAACCAAGCAGTTTGGTTATGAATGTTTTTGACCAAGAAGAGATTGACCCACTAGAAGATACAACATTGTTGATATGGGATCCTGGTCTAATTATTCCTTCCGACGACCTATTTCAGGTTCAAGAACCACCTGCAGAGATCTCGGTTGTGAAAACTAGAAGTAAAGGTCCTCCTGTCTCAAAGGATCCTACTACCACTCAAACGTCAAGGGAAAGGTCAACTCCCGATCACGCGAAAGCACCTTCTTGTCCCAGTAAGAACCCTATTATCATCCATACACGAGAATCACCCAAACTGGAGTACAACATAATTCAAGATATGAAGAAGTTGAAGGATAATATATCGGTTATGGACATATGTAGAATCCCTGAGAAAAAATATTTCCTGCTACAAGTGTTGAAATCGGTAGAAAAACCTACGACAAGCAATGAGCAGCAAAGAAATTTAACTTCCATAGATCTAGTAAATAAACCAACTGTGAATACATGCTCAGAAGTTAAGAATGGAAAACCTTTTGTTCCACCGTTTCTCTTAATGTTTGAAGTCTTCAACAAGAACCTCCACAATTGTTTGGTAGATTCGAGAGCATTTTCCAACGTTATGCCCTTGTCTATTTTCAAAAAATCAAATGTCGTTCCTCTCAAGAGAAATAAACATGTGATACAACTAGACATAACCTAGGTCAAAGTCATGGGGTAACTCAGAGAGGTAATGATCAGGATAGCGACACATCCTAAGTTTGTGCAAGTGATTGACATCATTGTAGTAGACATCCCAGAGGCCTATGGGTTATTACTATGTCAAGATTGGTCTAAGAAGTTAAACATGTACTTTAGTATAGACTGGGCACAACATTGGCTACCACTAAAGGGGTACAAAAATGTGATCAGAATCAATAGGGAGAGATACCTGAAAGATACGGTCATTGATCTAGAAACCCTAAACGAACCCTCATCCACAGATTTCCCCATGCTAGGAAATTATTCCTGCGATTCCCACTTCGAGAACTTTTCTCCTCTCTTATCTGATGTCCCTCTCACTCAAAAATATGAAATGGTTTTTCAAGAGAAGTCATCGATACTGACAGAATACACCCTCTTCTGTCAAGACCATGCGCTAGAGATTACAGAACAAAATATTGGGGAACAAGAAAGTAATAAGAAAGAGGAAAAGGGTGATTTTCGTTCACAAATTTGGACCATATACTTTGATGGATCTAAATCGCAAGAAGGATCAGGGGTAGGGTGCATCCTCATTGATCCAAAAGGTAAACATAATTTCCTGTCTTGTAGACTAGAATTCAAATGCACCGATAACACCATCGAGTATCAAGCTCTAGTACAAGGGTTAAAGAAATCCATAGACTTAAACGTCAAAGAACTGAAAGTTTTCGGAGACTCAAATATTATCGTTAGACAAGTAAGGAATACTATACATTGTAATTTCCCACACCTAAATAATTATCAGCAAGAAGTACATAGGTTAATAGAGAATTTTGAAGATTTCAATATCACCGTAATCCCCAAAGCAAAGAATATCCGTGTTGATTCCCTGGCCACAGCTGCTTCAAGGCTATCACCTCTGGAATATTATGAAGCCTCCCAATTCACTGTGGAACTACTCTACAAACCATCGATGCTTAACAACATTTCCAGTTGGAAAGTCTTTGAAGGAGATGAACAGATCATAAACTTCCTAACTAACCAAGACAATTTCAAAGATTTTTCCATCGATGATGAAGTATTCTAGGAGAAATCAACAGAAATTGATCCTCGGACAGACCAACCTATTGATAGATTGGAATCTCAGACCATCCTGAAAGGGATAGCTAATTTGAAAAATCTGTTTAAGAACGATTTAGGGGGCCTAAAAACACAAAGACTGGTAGCTCTTGTCCCCTACATGAAACTATAAATCTCAGAACCTTGGAAAACTCAAATAATGTGAATCTCAACAAGACTATATCTAAATAGGAAAGAAAGGCTTATCTCAAACTGTTCAAAAAATATCAAGATGTCTTCACATAGTCCAACCGAGATCTAAAAACTTATGACACCCATATCATTCAACACACTATACCATTAGAACCTGAGGTGAAACCCTTCCAACAGAAGCTGTGAAAGTATCACCCATCCCTGGAACATCTCATGTATTAGGAATTAAAGAAACTTTTAAATGCCAAGATCATCTTCCAGGTTAGGCATTCTTCATGGGTAGAAAATCTGGTTCATGTGAGAAAAAAGTCTGGATAAATTTGCTTATGTGTAGATTTTAGGAACCTCAATAGAGCTTCAGAAAAGGACAACTACCCAGTCTTGCTAATGGAGCAACTCCTGCAGACGGTGTCTGGCTCGAAGATTTTCTCTCTACTGGATGGTTTCTTAGGTTACAACCAAGTCTTAGTTTCAGAGGAAGATCGTTTGAAAACTACCTTCTGAACCAAGTGGGGAACCTTTGCTTATAAATGCATGCCCTTTGGTTTAATCAACACAGGGGAAACCTTCCAAAGGGAAATGGATGTAGCATTTTGGGGACTAATCAACAAGTGTGTGGTAGTGTATCTAGACGACGTAACTGTGTATTCAAAGAATAGAGAAGATCACATACAACACTTAACTCAAATTTTCGAAAGGTGTAGGAGATATGGTATATCCTTAAATCCCAAGAAAACTATTTTCGGCATTGAGGAAGGTAAGTTGCTAGGCCACATTATATCTCAAACAGGAATTCACATATACCCAGAAAGGATTAAGGACATATATCAACTCTCGTTTCCTGACAACAAGAAATCTATGCAGTCTTTTTTGGGCAAATCAATTTCGTGAGGAAATTCACTCCTGATTTCGTAGAAACTATCAAACCCTTAAAAAATATGATTCGAAAAGATGTTGAATTTAAGTGGGATGATGAATGAAAGGATGTTTTCAGCAATATTAAAAATGCTATATCACATGCCCTCGTGTTACGAAGTCCTGATTTGAATAGGGATTTTTTCCTTTATACTTTCACCTCCGACCAGTTGTTAGTTGCAGTATTGACCAAGAAGGATGATGAAAACAATGAGGATTTAGTTTCCTTCATGAGCACTAATCTTTAGGGATCCAAACTTAATTATCATTTTGTTGATAAACAGGCCTATGTGGTATATAAGGTAGTAAATCACTTTAGGTCTTACATCCTCAAGAACCACACCAAAGTTATTGTGCCTCAACCTGTGGTTCGATCCTTGTTTACTTAGCAAGAGATGGGGGAAAGAAGAGGGAACTGGATGGCAGTGGTCCAAGAATTTGATCTAGATATAAAACCTGCCAAACTAGTTAAAGGGCAAGGGTTGTGCAAACTCGTAGCTGAAGCCCAAGACCAAGTAAATGAAGACTCTGGATGGGAGAATGAAATCGCATTATGGTGTGGTGAATATTCATACATTTCCCCAGGGCCAGGGTCTTGGTATGAGAATTTAACATATCTCCTACACCATGGGACTTGTCCAGAAAATATCAACCCTAGGGAAAGGAGAGCTCTCAGGTTAAAGTCTGCACAATATCGCCTCATAAATTCGGTACTCTTTTAGATTAATTATGATGGGTTACTCTTGAGATGTCTCTAACGTGAAGACCCAGAAAAAGTTCTAAAGGAGTTCCATGATGGCCCTGCCAATGGACATTTCGCAAGAAACACCACCATTCATAAGATATTGAGAGATGGCTATTATTGGCCCACCTTGTTCAAAGATGCTCACACCTACACTAGGAATTGTAAAACTTGTCAAATAAGCATTGGGAGAGAGAGGAGAGCAGCAACCCCACTCTAACCAGTGACTGTCTCTAGGCCTTTTGAGCAATGGGGGTTGTATATCATAGGAGAAATTACACCTAGTTCCTCGAAACAACACAAGTAGGTACTTAATACCATCGATTATTTCACGAAGTGGGCAGAGGCCATCCCTTTGACTCATGTAAATGAGAAGGTGGTGATCCAATTCATAGAACAACAATTGATCACAAGGTTTGGTGTCCCTTCTGTTCTTGTTTTTTATAATGAATCTTATTTTTCTTCCATTCTATTGATACAATTTTTTCTAGACAAAGGAATTATAATTAGATACTCTATAAATTATTATCCACAGGGAAATGAAGTGGCAGAATCGACCAATAAGAACCTAGTGAGGATATTAAAAAAGACGGTTGTAGATAACCAAAGGAATTGGCATAATCTACTCCATAACACTCTATGGGTCGATAGGGTCACACCCAAGGAATCTATAGGAAATTCCCCATACTTTCTGGTTTACGACCAGGAATCCATTCTCCCAAATGGGATTTATCTTCCATCTCTTCAACTAGCCCAAGATTCCAGTGGGGAACCCTCATCGGTCATACAACAAAGAATTGATACTCTGCTTATGCTATAAGAAGAGAGATAAAAGGCTAACTCAAAATTTCTAGCTCACCAATCGATAGTGGAAATATGGTTTGATAAACATAAGGCTAAAGAGAAAAATTTTGAAGTAGGAGACTTAGTACTAAAATGGGATAGAGTAAATGATCCAAAAGGGAGGCATTCTAAGTTTCAGAATCTGTGACCTGGACCTTTCCAGGTGGCTGAGAAGATTAGGGAAGGAACTTATCGGTTACAGAATCTGAGTGGGGGACTTGACGCCCTCCTAGTAAATGGCCAAGGCCTCAAACAATATTTCCAATAATAAATAATAATAATAAATTAAAAAAATTAAAAATTAAAAAATAAAATTGTTTTATATGAGTGTTTTCATGATTGCGTAATGTTTTTTTTGTTGTTTTCTTTTTCTTTTTGGATTTATGCACTTTTGAAAGTTGTGTTTAGCAAGAAAATGTTTGACCTCAAATCATGCGACATAGCCCAGAAGAAATCCCGGTGGGGCCAAGCAAACCTGATTTCATGAATCTTGATAACATCAACGGGTCATATAACCTTGAATCCACAATACTGCCGGATGGATCATCGGTAGGTGTGACGACTCAACCAGAGACAAATCAAGTATCAGTAGTGACAAGTGCGCCTAATTCTTTGACCAATTTTATAAATATATATAGTGATGATGAAAGCCCGGAGGCATCTCGCGGGACCCCTGTGTGTGTCCAAGAAGAAAAGGGACCTGAGAAGACTTCTTCTCCTGCTCCCGAGTTCCAAACCCAGGAGATCCCAGGAAAGGAAATATAAATCGAAAAATTTTCCCGACAAAAAGAGGCTCGATGCACCAGAAACTCGAGCAGACAATCTGAAGGACAAGTCAGAATCGGATGAGCCAAAGGAAGGATCCCCACAAAAGGAAATCAGTGGTTCAAGGGTTGATGAACAAGTAAGTATTGAGTATTTTCCCTAAACCTCTATTCCAATCGATAATCAGAGCCCTGACAAGCGACAGGTGGAGGCAGGGCCTTCGAAGCACAACGAGAAAGTTCAAGAACCCAATCTTGAACAAATATACACCACCGAAAATTTGGGAAACACACTCACATGGGGTGATCAACAGATTCCCAAACCTTTGGACGAGGTAGTCGATATTTATGCGATATCCTACGATCAAAAGAGGAAGGCCATCATCTAGATAAATACAAAGAAAAGGAGTATCATGTTGGATCGCTCCATCCTCATCACTACAGAGGAAAACTTGATAAACACAAAATATGCCACAACATCTGAGCTCCTCGGTGTGGGGATGGCACTCTCAGATGCCACCCTAGATAGAGCCAAACAAGATGAAAAGGATTTGGTCACTTTCCTAAAGGAACTAGAACATTTTCGCCACCTGGTTGAATACTATGAGGGCGCCACTCAGACCATGGTATACCTGAGAAGCGAATTCGAAGAAGCTTACAACCAATTCAAAAAAGAGAGGCACCTTTTTACCAAAAAGATAGTTGTGCTCCAAGAAGACACTCTCATGGCACTCGCAACGTGCAAGGATATGGAGCAGTGGCATGAAAGGGCCTGGCAAGCCATAGAGAGACCCGAATACATTGATGTAGTTCAATAGGGTCGGGATAAAGAAGAACACCACATTTGGGTGCTAGGAAAAAGTAGTCTTGATCGCATGAAGCGATTAGCCGGGTATTGGGCTAAGATGTCTCAAAAACCACATCGAGAAATTCAAGAACAATGGGCCAAATGTGAGAAACATTGGGGGGAAATTAACAAAGCAATAAAGGATATCAGACTCCCTGAGTTCAACAACCTCGAAAACTTCGTCGACTTGTGCGAAATAGTCGAAACACATACCAAGAAAGATTTATTATGGGCCAAAGAGCTAGCGAAGGTGACTGACACAATGCCAGGAAAAGTGCAAAGATTTATGGAACATCCGATTAGAGCTCAGATTGTGCTACAACAGATAAACACTAATCTACTGAAGTACCGTGCGCATGCGGTGGAGGTCATAGGAATGTATGCGGCTCTGATGGAGCAGCACAGATTTCCATGGGCCCAAACTTGCGATGAGTTGTTTATCAGTTGGTCGGAGTATGAGAAAAGTCAACCTTTTGAAGGGATATCTTGAGTTGACTAATAAAGAAACTGTTAGAAGAAGATGCCATGTGGCGAATTTTATTTTGTTTAAACTACACTTAGCCATTATTTTCAGTTGAATTTTATGTTATAAATAAGAACATTGACCAATTAGTTAAGGGTCATGGTTGTTGCAAGAACTCTTTCTTTCTGGTTGTTAAGAATTATTTTGAAGCTGCCTTTGAATTGAGAAGTCTTCTTGGGCCAAAGACAAGTTATTTTCATCAAATGTATGTGATTGGACGTGGAGAAGAACTATTTCCTATCTTGTTTCATGAATGATGTTGTAGTGAGTAAGAGATATCTAATCTATTGTCATGTTATCTGATGCAATATTTTGTTGTTCTTTACTGTAATGATGAAGATGAATTGTGATGTTATTATGTGATGGATGATTAAGTAGGTGAATTATTTTTCTTTCCATTGGCTTATCGCATATGTGTTTTCTTTTTGGTAATTAGTTTCTCAGACAATAATTGGATGCTCACATGGTTAATGTATTAGTACTAGGCCTGTGGTATAAAATTGTTGTTTGCATGCTTGATCAGCAGGTTATCCCAAGTTCAACCTCTTCCCTAGTAGTTAATCTTAATTCTATTTTTTTTCCAAGTTGTTTTATACCAGATTACATCTCATATCGGTCCCACCCAAGAAAAAATACAAAAAGAGATAGTCTGAACTGAAGGAAGATCCTTCATAAGAAAATATAAATCCCATCAATAAATTGTCCGGATCGCGGGATCTGGAGAACCATTCCACTATTAAACACTACAGAGTCTAATTAGGCCTTGGTGGTGGGTTTTGTTCCGGTTGTTGAATCAAGGGTCTTAGGACCCATCAACATAATTGGCTCTAGAAGGAGGGCCTGAAAATGAATGGTTGGATATATATTTTACATAGTATTTCAAACAGCCTATATATTGAAAACATCCCACATGCATGGCTAGTCATTCCCAAGACAACCCACACACGTTGAGTACTCCTGGAACGAGTAACTCACCCCATCTTGAGGAAGAATATTTTCACCCTGAAATACCTTACTCTCTTCCTCATGAGGAAGTAAATCAATTCAGAAGAATCACAAGAGCATACGCCCGACAGATCAGTGCGTTGTCCTTAGCTTCGATACTACCTCAAAGAAAACAACAAATAATACCAGTGGTTAGTACTACCGATGAGTTTTTCATGCACTCAATAGAAGACTTAATAAATTTCACAATCATCGAAATGATCCTCTTGATCTGATACCCGAAATGCTAGTCGGCGACGTCTCTGGACCAAACGATTTTTCAGAAGAGGAGGAGTTTAACTCAGAGTTTAAAGATATGGAAGGAAACAATGACCATAATGAAGAAAGCGGGAACCCACCTCTGAACAATCAACCCTGGTTGGCCAGAGACACTTTGGCCCTCTTGGGACTAGTCCATAACCTTCCCTGACATCCAGAGAAGTTTCTTCCCAAGATCGATCTCGAAACCTCAGGATTGCTTGAAGATCATATCAAGAAATTTATACTATCAATCAAGCTTATGAACGTCTAGCATGAAGACGTAGTTTGTAGGATGTTCCCATAGACTTTTGAGAACTCAGCCTCCACGTGGTATTTTAACTTACCTGTAGGATCCATAACTAGCTGGACAAAGTTTCAAAAAGATTTTCTAGATAAATTTGCACAAGAGACTACTACGAGAGCTCTGATGGTTGAGTTGTTCGCCTCCAACATGAGTTTGAAAGAGAAGGTTAAATATTTCAATCAAAGGTTCACTACCATATCAAAAAAAATCCATCCTGAAGCCAAACCAATTCAAGAGTTGCAAATCAAAGTATACACTAATGTGCTCCCAACTTCTATTTCCATGTTTGTGAAGAGGGCTACCAAACGAACCTTAGCTGAGAATTTTGAAGAAGCTAAAATGATAGAATTCCAAATGAAAGGGTGTAAAGAAGGCCACGTCTCTTTAGTTAAGAAAGAAGCTCAACCTCCTCCTAGAAGAGGACTCCTTCTGACTAGACTGCCAGGGAAACAAGCATAACAAACTCCCGACAAGGGTAATGGAGACATAGAAGATCTACAACACATGGTTAATAAATTATCAAATGAGATCATAGACATGAAGACAAACATAGGGGAAGGAAAATAAGGCTAAAGGCCCTATAAGCCTTTCTTTAAAAGGAACATGTCATTCAAATCCGTTGAAACTCCCCCAACTAACTTGAATATCGATTTAGGGAATGTCACATTTGGTTCTTTTTGTAATTATCACTAGGAAAACCACTCTGAAAGAGACTTACCTCAATGGGTGCATGCCATGAATTTGATGGCCAACCAGTTTTTAGACAAGGTTTCTCTAATCAAACAACCAAGCAGTTTGGTTATGAATGTTTTTGACCAGGAAGAGATTAACCCACTAGAAGATACAACCATGTTGATATGGGATCCTGGCCTAATTATGTCTTCCGACGACCTATTTCAAGTTCAAGAACCACCTGCAGAGATCTCGGTTGTGAAAACTAGAAGTAAAGGTCCTCCTATCTCAAAGGATCCTACTACCACTCAAACGTCAAGGGAAAGGTCAAATCCCGATCACCCGAAAGCACCTTTTTCTCCTAGTAAGAACCCTATTAGCATCTATACACGCGAATCACCCAAACTGGAGTACAACGTAGTTCAAGATATGAAGAAGTTGAAGGATAATATATTGGTTATGGACATATGTAGAATCCCTCAGCAAAAATATTTCCTGCTACAAGTGTTGAAATCAGTAGAAAACCCTACGACAAGCAATGAGCAGCAAAGAAATTTAACTTCCATAGATCTAGTAAATAAACCAACTATGAATACATGCTCAGAAGTTAAGAATGGAAAACCTTTTGTTCCACCATTTCTCTTAATGTTTGAAGTCTTCAACAAGAACCTCCACAATTGTTTGGTAGATTCGGGAGCATTTTCCAACGTTATGCCCTTGTCTATTTGCAAAAAATTAAATGTCATTCCTCTCAAGAGAGGTAAACATGTGAAACAACTAGACATAACCCAGGTCAAAGTCATGGGGTAACTCAGAGAGGTAATGATCAGGATAGTGACACATCCTAAGTTTGTGCAAGTGATTGACATCATTGTAGTAGACATCCCAAAGGCCTATGGGTTATTACTAAGTCGATATTGGTCTGAGAAGTTAAATAGGTACTTTAGTATAGACTGGGCACATCTTTGGCTTCCACTAAAGGGGTACAAAAATGTTATTAGAATCGATAGGGAGAGATACTTGAAACATACGGTCACTGATCTAGAAACCCTGAATGAACCCTCATCCACAGATTTCCCCGTGCTGGGAAATTATTCTTGCGATTCCCACTTTGGGAACTTTTCTCCTCTCTTATCCGATGTCCCTCTCACTCAAAACTCTGAAATGGTTTTTCAAGAGAAGTCATCGATACTGACAGAAGACACCCTCTTCTGTCAAGACCATGCACTAGAGATTACAGAACAAAATATAGGGGAACAAGAAAGTAATAAGAAAGAGGAAAAGGGTGATTGTCGTTCACAAATTTGGACCATATACTTTGATGGATCTAAATCGCAAGAGGGATCAGGGGTAGGGTGCATCCTCATTGATCCAAAAGGTAAACGTCATTTCCTGTCTTGTAGACTAGAATTAGAATGCACCAATAACACCGTCGAGTATCAAGCTCTAGTACAAGGGTTAAAGAAATCCATAGACTTAAATGTCAAAGAACTAAAAGTTTTCAGAGACTCAAATATTATCGTTAGACAAGTAAGGAATACTATACATTGTAATTTCCCACACCTAAATAATTATCAATAGGAAGTACATAGGTTAATAGAGCATTTTGAAGCTTTCAATATCACCGCGATCCCCAGAGAAAAGAATATACATGTTGATTCCCTAGCCACAGTTGCTTCAAGGCTATCACCTCTAGAATATTATGAAGCCTCCCAATTCACTGTGGAACTACTCTACAAACCATCTGTGCTTAACAACATTTCAATTTGGAAAGTCTTTGAAGGAGATGAACATATCATAAACTTCCTAACTAACCAAGACAATTTCAAAGATTTTTCCATCGATGATGAAGTATTATAGGAGAAATCAACATAAATTGATCCTCGTACATGCCAAGCTATTGACAGATCGGAATCTCAGACCATCCTGAAAGGGATATCTAATTTGAAAAATCTGTTTGACCTGAAAGAACGATTTAGGGGGGCTAAAAACATAAAGACGGGTAGCTCTTGTCCCCTACATGAAACTATAAATCTCATAACCTTGGAAAACCCAAATAATATGAATCTCGGCAAGACTATATCTAAATAGGAAAGAAAGGCTTATCTCTAACTGTTCAAAAAATATCAAGATGTCTTCACATAGTCCTACCGAGATCTAAAAACTAATGACACCCATATCATTCAACACACTATACCATTAGAACCCGAGGTGAAACCCTTCCAACAGAAGCTCCGAAAGTATCACCCATCCCTGGAACCTCTCATGTATCAGTAATTAAAGAAACTTTTAAATGCCAAGATCATCTTCCAGGTTAGGCATTCTTCATGGGTAGCAAATCCGATTCCTGTGAGAAAGAAGTCTGGATAAATTTTCTTATGCATAGATTTTAGGAACCTCAACAGAGCTTTAGAAAAGGACAACTACCCAGTCCCGCTAATGGAGAAACTCCTGCAGACTGTGTCTGGCTCGGAGATTTTCTCTCTACTGGAGGGTTTCTTAGGTTACAACCAAGTCCTAGTTTCAAAGGAAGATCATTTGAAAAGTACCTTCTGAACCAAGTGGGGAACCTTTGCTTATAAACGCATGCCCTTTGGTTTAATCAAAACAGGGGAAACCTTCCAAAGGGAAATGGATGTAGCATTTTGGGGACTAATCAGCAAGTGTGTGGTAGTGTATCTAGATGACGTAACTGTGTATTCAAAGAACATAGAAGATCACATCCAACAGTTAACTCAAATTTTCGAAAGGTGTAGGAGATATGGTATATCCTTAATTCCCAAGAAAACTATTTTCGGCATCGAGGAAGGTAAGTTGCTAGGCCACAATATATCTCAAGCAACAATTCACATATACCCAGAAAGGATTAATCTCAACTCTCGTTTCCTCACAACAAGAAAGCTATGTAGTCTTTTTCGGGCAAATCAATTTCGTGAGGAAATTCACTCCTAATTTCACAGAAACTATCAAACCCTTACAAAATATGGTTCGAAAAGATGTCGAATTTAAGTGGGATGATGAATGAAAGGATGCTTTCATCAATATTAAAAATGCTTAATCCCATGCCCCCATGTTACGAAGTCCTAATTTCAATAGGGATTTCTTCCTCTATACTTTCACCTCTGAATAGTCGTTAGTTGCAGTATTGACTCAGAAGGATGATGACAACAATGAGGCTTCAGTGTTGTTCATGAGCACTAATCTCTAGGGAGCCGAACTTAATTATCGTGTTGTTGATAAACAGGCCTATGTGGTATATAAGTAAATAAAGCACTTAAGGTCTTACATCCTCAAGAACCACACCAAAGTGATTGTGCCTCACCCTGTGGTCTGATCCTTGTTTACTCAGCAAGAGATGGGGGAAAGAAGAGTGATCCAAAATCGGATTCAGAAGCCTGACAGGGCTTGAAAAATGCTCAAAATGAAAGTGCTCAGAATCCGACGAAACCAATGTCATTGCGTCCATCTCGTCTTCCCGATTTCGGTGGTATATTTACTTTGCCAAACGGACTCTGTATGCGAAAGTTATCGCATTCTGATCGGAAGCCCAAACAGGTAAAAAGTCAAAGGTCAACTGGTCAAAAATTCAACGTGGATGACATCAGCATGCTGACTATGCAGGAGATGACGTGGCACTCTTTGGTTGATGGTGATTGGGCAGGTTTGCTGACAGGGCAGACATGTGGTAGGCAATTGGACCAGTCAATGGTTAACAAGTGGCATTTGTCCGTCAAATGGGAAAGTGCCACGTGGCCCAGTCATGGGCAGCCACGTGGCACCCAGTCATCAATCAAAGTGGCAGGTTTCAAAAGTTTTGGGGTCCCTGGGTTTTGAACCAATGACCAACCACTAAGCCTAAGCGCCTTCACAATAGTCCTATAACCAATGCGCCCAAATTATTTCATGTTATTAAAACCCATATTATAAAACTTATTACATAGTATTATGGTGCGTAAAGGAGTTATGGGCCAGCGCTTGGCCCTATGATGCCCATGTGACCATCTGAAAGGAGCACGCGCCTAGGAGAGGTGGATTAATCCCGTTTATAACTATTATATGGTTACAAAGTGGGTTTTAGACCTAACTTTTGGTTTTAATTAATGTTTAAGCCATTTTTAATGTAATTAACTCACTTTTGGGAGTTATTGGGCATTTTTAGAGCCTAAATTCGTAGAGGAAGTTGGAGATGGATAACCAACTTCCCAACTATTTAACCAAGGCCATTTTGAGAACAAAGGGACAGCTTTTGGACAGCTTTTGAGAGCATTCAGAGCAGAGATGCTGAGGAGAAGCCAAGTCAAAGCCAGTTTGAGGCAGGGAAGCCGTTGAGGAGGAGATGCTGTCGGACCATTTCTGAGAGCTCCGGACGTTCATTTCACGTGCCATTTTTTTTGCATGGTTCCAGAGATCTGGACGAACATGACCAGATCAGTCTTGTATCCATTCGGCATGACAATGATGTACTATTGAGCTTTCGAATAGAAATAAAGAAGCCTCTCCCACAGAGAAAAGGCCCGGAGACGTAGGCAAAGTTGTGTCGAACTCCGTTATCAACCTGCGTATTATGGTTTGTTGTCTTTTCATTGCATTTCAGATCTGCATATATGTATATGGCTGTATAATTCCTTTTCTTTTCCTTTCACTAAGTTTCTCAATGGTTAATTAATGCATGCAAATAAAAACTCAACCATAAGTCATTCAAAAAATCCTGACGGATCAAGTGGTATCAGAGCTAGTTGACGTTTGGATTTGAGTTTTGCATGTTAACCAGGGAAAAGCTACAGCGTGGTGAAGGCGAGCTTGTTGCAGAGAATCCATTAATTGGATTGAGAAAAAGATCTTCTCACAGTGAGAAGATGGCATCGGAAGAAGGGATTTCCCAGGATGAGAAAGAGTTCCGGAAAACATTCTTTTCCATGTCGGAGATGGTGCAAGTTTTGTATGAAGATTACTTGGAACGGAAGCGACCAGTATTGGGTAATTCTTCAAAAGGAAAAAGTGAAGAGGAAGAGGACCATCCTCATATTCCTCCTTCACCTCCATCAACACCTCCTTCTTCTCCTTCTTCTTCAAGTTCAAGTTCTAAATCTAGTGGAAAGAAAAATGTTCATAAGAA
>ML804460.1:49586-92632 GCA_009831015.1 Picea engelmannii
TAAGCAATCATCATCAAATGCACATAACAAAACAATGCACAATCAAATTTGCAATTTCATCTAAGTATGTGGACGAAGTAACTTGTGATGTTGTGTCATTAAGAGAATGTGGAATGATCTTAGGTAGTCCATACTTATTTGATTGTAAGGCAATCTTCTATAGGACAAAGAATCAATATCAATTCACTAAAGTAGGTCATGATTATGTGGTTCATGCTCATCGTGTTAAAGCAAATAAAACACTTCAAACAATGGAACAATTAACGAATGCAGTACAAGAATGCAACAAACCAATAATTGTTTCAAATGAAGTAATTGATCTTAAGCAAGAACAAGATATGGTTGTTGAATGGAAAATTAATCATAAGTTGCTTCAAGATAAGCTCATGTCATGCAGATATCTAAAGTATATTAGCTCATTTGCAGTCATCTTTTTGATGCTGTCATTAGCAATGTTTTCTACATGGATGATAGTAGCTTCAGTAAGATGTAACAGGGTTCAAATGGCTAACAATATACTGTCAGTTGTCATGATTGTGTTATAGTTGATCTTGATGAGACAGGTGCACAGGACAGAGTTCAGAGACAGAGAGAAATCTGGGTGGCCTATCCCGAGCTTGTTGACTGATTAGTAACCTTTTGGGGACCAAAAGGTCTTATTGTGGGGAGGTGTGATCCGAAATCGGATTCAGAAGCCTGACAGGGCTTGAAAAATGCTCAAAAATGAAAGTGCTCAGAATCTGACGAAACTAATTCCATTGTGTCCGTCTCGTCTTCCCGATTCCGGCGATATATTTACTTTGTCAAACGGACTCTGTATGCGAAAATTATCGCGTTCTGATCGGAAGCCCAAACAGGTAAAAAGTCAAAGGTCAATTGGTCAAAAAGTCAACGCTGATGACATCATCATGCTGACTATGCAGGAGATGACGTGGCACTCTCTGGTTGATGGTGATTGGGCAGGTTTGCTGTCAGGGCAGACATGTGGCAGGCAATTGGACCAGTCAATGGTTGACAAGTGGCATTTGTCCGTCGAATGGGAAAGTGCCACGTGGCCCAGTCATGGGCAGCCACGTGGCACCCAGTCATCAATCAAAGTGGTAGGTTTCAAAAGTTTTGGGGTCCCTGGGTTTTGAACCCATGACCAACCACTAAGCCTAAGCGCCTTCACAATAGTCCTATAACCAATGCGCCCAAATTATTTCATGTTATTAAAACCCATATTATAAAACTTATTACATAGTATTATGGTGCATAAAGGAGTTATGGGCCAGCGCTTAGCCCTTTGGGCTAGCGCTTGGCCCTATGATGCCCATGTGACCATCCGAAAGGAGCACGCGCCTAGGAGAGGGGGATTAAGCCCGTTTATAACTATTATATGGTTACAAAGTGGGTTTTATACCTAACTTTTGGTTTTAATTAATGTTTAAGCCATTTTTAATGTAATTAACTCATTTTTGGAAGTTATTGGGCATTTTTAGAGCCTAAATTCGTAGAGGATGTTGGAGATGGATAACCAACTTCCCAACTATTTAACCAAGGCCATTTTGAGGCCAAGGGGACAACTTTTGGACAGCTTTTGAGATCATTCAGAGCAGAGATGTTGAGGAGAAGCCAAGAAAAAGCTAGTTTGAGGCAGGGAAGCCGTTGAGGAGGAGATGCTGTCGGACCATTTCTGAGAGCTCCGGACGTTCGTTTCACGTGCCGTTTTTTTGTGCATGGTTCCAGAGATCTGGACGAACATGACCAGATCAGTCTTGTAGCCATTCGGCATGAAAATGATGTACTATTGAGCTTTCGAACAAAAATAAAGAAGCCTCCCCCACAGAGAAAAGGCCTGAAGCTGTAGGCAAAGTTGTGCCAAACTCCGTTATCAACCTGCGTATTATGGTTTGTTGTCTTTTCATTTCATTTCAGATCTGCATATATGTATATGGCTGTATAATTCCTTTTATTTTCCTTTCACTAAGTTTCTCAATGGTTAATTAATGCATGCAAATAAAAACTCAACCATAAGTCATTCGAAAAATCCTGACGGATCAAAGAGGGAACTGGATGGCAGTGGTCCAAGAATTTGATCTAGATATAAAACCTTCCAAACTAGTTAAAGGGCAAGGGTTGTGCAAAATTGTAGCTTAAGCCCAAGACCAAGTAAATGAAGACTCTGGATGGGAGAATGAAATGGCATTATGGTGTGGTGAATATTCATACATTTCCCCAGGGCCAGGGTCTTGGTATGAGAATTTAACATATCTCCTACACCATGGGACTTGTCCAGAAAATATCAACCCTAGGGAAAGGAGATCTCTCAGGTTAAAGTCTGCACAATATCGCCTCATAAATTCGGTACTCTTTCAGATTAATTATGATGGGGTACTCTTGAGATGTCTCTAATGTGAAGACCCAGACAAAGTTCTAAAGGAGTTCCATGATGGCCCTGCCGATGGACATTTCGCAAGAAACACCACCGTTCATAAGATACTGAGAGTTGGCTATTATTGTCCCACCTTGTTCAAAGACTCTCACACCTACACTAGGAACTGTAAAACTTGTCAAATAAGCATTGGGAGAGGGAAGAGAGTAGGAGCCCCACTCCAACCAGTGACTGTCTCTAGGCCTTTTGAGCAATGGGGGTTGTATATCATAAGAGAAATTACACCTAGTTCCTCGAAACAACACAAGTATGTACTTACTGCCATCGATTATTTCACGAAGTGGGCTGAGGCCATCCCTTTGACTCATGTAAATGAGAAGGTGGTGATCCAATTCATAGAACAACAATTGATCAAAAGGTTTGGTATCCCTTCTTTTCTAGTTTTTGATAATGCATCTTATTTTTCTTCCACTCTATTGATACAATTTTCTCTAGACAAAGGAATTATAATTAGGTACTCTATAAATTATTATCCATAGGGAAATGAGGTAGCAGAATTGACCAATAAGAACCTAGTGAGGATATTAAAAAAGATGGTTGTAGATAACCAAAGGAATTGGCATAATCTACTCCATAACACTCTATGGGCCGATAGGGTCACACCCAAGGAATCTATAGGAAATTCCCCATACTTTCTGGTTTACGAGTAGTAATCCATTCTCCCAAATGGGATTTATCTTCCATCTCTTCAACTAGCCCAAGATTCCAGCGAGGAACCCTCATCAGTCATACAACAAAGAATTGATACTCTGCTCATGCTATAAGAAGAGAGATAAAAGGCTATGTCAAAATTTCTAGCTCACCAATAGATAGTGGAAATATGGTTTGATAAACATAAGGCTAAAGAGAAAAATTTTGAAGTAGGAGACTTTGTCCTAAAATGGGACAGAGTAAATGAGCCAAAAGGGAGGCATTCTATGTTTCAGAATATGTGGCTTGGACCTTTCCAGGTGGCTGAGAAGATTAGGGTAGGCACTTATCGGTTACAAAATCTGAGGGGGGGACCTGACAACCTCCTAGTAAATGGCCAAGCCCTCAAACAATATTTCCAATAATAAATAATAATAATAAATTAAAAAAAATTAAAAATTAAAAACAAAAATGTTTTATATGAGTGTTTTCATGATTGCGTAATGTTTTTTTTGTTGTTTTCTTTTTCTTTCTGGATTTATGCACTTTTGAAATTTGTGTTTAGCAAGAAAATGGTTGACCTCAAATCATGCGACATAGTGAACTCTATTCTGAACTCATCGCTCACATACAACACAAGAAGCACCAAGGAACTTGCGGGTGCTTTGAGGGGTCCTCTATCTAATCTACGCAAATGAAAAACTTTGGAGGAATGTCAGAAATGTCTACTTAGTGTCCTAGTAAGACCTTAAGGGAAAGTACAAAAGCTAGAAAGGACTACATGAACCTCAAACACAAAGCTAGCAAAGGATTCACCTTAACAATATCACTTTGCGAAATAAATAGACATCATCCTCTCCCACTCGCTCAGGGAATCATGCTGGAATAAAGTTGATATGATCAAAAGAGTGAATAGTAAGAGAGGGTATGCATATATCTCTGTTGGGGCTATGGACACTCACTGGCAGCGGAGCAAGGTCTGTGATGTCAGGGTGACTCTGTCGGGGCTATGGATGCTCGTTGGCATCAAAGCAATACCAAAGTAAGGGAGTAGAGGTAACTAAAGGCTCCATGCCAGTGAATTCTTTACTAGACTTTTTTAAAAAGGGTCATGAGTCAGGGTTACAGGAAACAAAGGAGGAATAAAGGTTAAAAACCCCACAAGTAGACCCAAAAGCATTAACCGGAGAATTGCAAATTACAAAGGTAAAAGAGGCTCTGATTTAAAAACCATTAAGGTTCTCCACCAACTTTCATATCAGCCAAGCATGAAGGAAGAACGAAGATTATTCTTTCTCCCAGTGAATTTCCATTTGCTGAGCACTCAACACACCCTAAAAAGTCTATGTCAAATTTCACTTTTTGGGTACCACTTGATCTTTTTGCATTGTCTAATTCAACTTCAATATGAAAAATGTGGCCTTTGCTTATCATTTTTTATTCTCATTAAGTATTTAAAATCTTGCTTGGACATGTGAAAACCATTAACTTAAAATACTAATATCTAAATTAGAGAATTGACAGTCAAAGCTTTCCCATACGCGCTTAAAGAATTCGACATCAGAAAGGATTAAGCATGAAATAAAACGCTAGAGAGACCAAAGTTGTCGAGTCTTGATCTTCGTCGATGTCGACGGACGCAAGATTTATTTCGTGACAAGAATCACCAAGAATATCGCCGATGACCGATCCCTTTGGTATCGGCGAAAGACTAAGAGAGTAATCGCTCACGAAGAATGAAGTGATATCACCGATCGTCGACTTCTGAAATATTTTCGATATCGAGGATTTTTTGGGGGCGTTAACTTATAAGGAGGAGGCATGGTAGGTTTATTGTTGAAAGCCCACCTCCGATACCTTTTCGACATCGGTAGTCCCAATTTTACCTTAAAGTGCTCGACTTGAGAAAATTCCCGAGCCCAGCCATTACATGTAAACTAAGTTCTCGGTCATTAGTACCATGTATCCCGAGTCAGTGGTGCCACGTCAATACCATACGATGAAATAAATCGACATCGGAATTTTTCTTAGGAGGATATCAATGGAAACATGCATAAGGATATCATTGATTCCTTATCTTCCCACTAAGAAAACGACACGATGGGACGTTTTATCTCTAAGATACGCTAGATACAACACATTTAAAGGGTCAATTAATTTCAAAATATCGCATTAGTTGCTAATTTGTGCGTGAATCAAAATGATCATTTGAACAAGTCGATACAGTGCATCTCTCTCCACGCATCCATCTTCAACCCACGTAGAATTTATTTGCAAAGATTTGGTGGTAGATTGTTTTGAATTTCACCCATTACTCGTATTAACTGGTTGATACGACTGTTAGGATGTCTCTCGTTATATTCTTTTGAGTCATTATAAACAGAGTTATTCTATGCACAAACGAGTTCAGAACATCCACAGGAGCGAGACGAGCAGTCTGGGGATAGCTTCCAAGGTCCAGTGAGTATTAAACAATAGTTTAGAAAGCATTATAGGTATGCATCAATCTATGGATGTTTTATGCTTCATTTCATACGTTTTATCCAATGTCACTCTGTACACTTGCCTAAAGGATTATTTTCAGTTGCATAAATGATGCCTCCGAAGAAACCCACCACCAGGAAATCTCCAAGAGCACCAAATATGAAAGAACCAGAGGTGGGAGAAGGTTCCTCCCCAGCGGTTGCAAGACAATTGGAATTTTCTCCAAAGTCGATGCTCGTCATCAAAACAGCCACCAAGAAGGCTTTCGTTCAACCCTGGGCCTTTGGAGACACAGAGGAGAACATTGGGACCAAGATAGTATTCCCACATTGGGAAGAACTTTTCAAGAAAATCAAGCGGGAGGAATTTCTCGAATATACCCCCCACAGTGATCCTGATACCAGAAGACTTGATGATGAAGTCCTCCCGAATGTCCGAAAGGTGTGTCTGCATAAGGTGGCGAGCAGGACTCCAATATTCCCTTGCATAGAACTCTTGAAATGGCTTATCGATCACACTGACATGCAAAGATGTTTGATTAATGATGACAACGATGAGTGTGTCAAGGGTTTCCTCCCGGTGGAAGTGCAGAATTACTACAAGATCAGAGAGTTAGAAGAACGTCTAAACACCTATTTTGTTGTAAGATTCTATGAGAAAAATGACACCATCAAGGTGATGGCATTGTGGTGGAGAGAGGATAAAAATTTCATCAATCGGACCTCCAGCTGGTACCCGACTGCTAACCTAAGGGAGCCATACATCTATCTAATGGCCCTCCTCTACCAATTGCATGGGGAGAAAGACTACTCCAGGTTTTCAAAGGCTTGCATGCCTCTAGATTATACGGTAGCCATTTCCGGAATAGGTTTTAACTGGGGTGCCATCATCTCCAAACAGCAGAGCGCTTGCATACGACAGGCTCAAATGCTGAAAGAGGGAGAAACCCCATCCTTCTATATGGATTCTTATCTATTGGACGTCATTTGTGCCATAAATGTCTTTGTTGGAATGAAATTGATCTGGCACACATCAGAGCTTCCGGTCCATGTGTATTTCAACATATTCTAGGAGAACAAGTACAAGAAATCCTACTCTCTCATCTGCGATCAGTTTATCACACCTATTTATTTCTTGTTGTTCAAGAAAGTGTGCCCAAGACTGTCAGATGTAACCAAAAAGGTTGTATCGAAAGTTGGCCATTGGTATCTGGATGAGCGCAATACTTACATCAGGGTTTTCGGTGCCACCAGAGCACCCCATCTGTTACATGTGTATGTCCCCGATCGACTAGTAGTAGGGGAAATCTGTTATCATACCATCCTGCAAGGTTATAATTCTACTTTGGTAAAGGATAAGAAGCGAGCCTTCATACCCTATGGGTTTCATATTGGTTTGTACATGGTAAAGGACACCGCACATGCCAAGCAAGAAGGGTTAAGCCAATTGGGGTTCTGATTCCAGGATGGTCATTTTCGCAAGCATGACCCCAAGGGTCTGGTCCTGAAGCACGCGTCACAGGTATCATCCTGCTAACCATATGCCCATGATAGGTTTGAGGATGCGATATTCACCTAAAATTCTCAAAAATGGGATGAGGTGGTGGAAAGGATGGTTGACCCTAAAGTAACCAGGTTTAAGGCCATGAGTTGGGACGAGAAAGAAACAATCTTGGAAAAATAGGCTCAAGAAATCCTCAAGGCTAGCAAATAAAGGATATCACCTGAATCAGTCAAAGCGGTGGAAACTCCTCAAGAAGCCACCGAAACAATAGATATTCCCCAGGTAACCCCGATACAAGATAGGAATTTCTCTGAGGCTCAAGTTGTGCAGGGGATGAGGGGACACATGTATCAATAGGCCCAACAGATAATGAAGCAGATGTGGGATAACCTGGACCTCATCAGGTTGCCAAGTCTTTCGACCGATAGCCCAGAAGAAAGCCCGACGGGGCCAAGCGACCCTGATTTCATGAACCTTGATAACATCAACAGGTTAGATAACCCTGAATCCACAATGCCACCAGTTGGATCTCTGGTAGGTGTGACGGCTCAACTAGAGACAGGTCGGGTATCAGTAGAGACAAGCGTACCTAATCCTTTGAGCTAGTTTATAAATATATATAGTGATGATGAAATACCAGAGGCATCTCGCGGGACCCCTGTGTGTGTCCAAGAAGAAAATGGACCTAATAAGACTTCTTCTCATGCTCCCAAGTTCCAAACCCAGGAGATCCTGCAAAAGGAAATAGAAATCGAAAATGTTCCCGACACAAAGAGGCTCGATGTGCCAGAAACCCAAGAAGACAATCTAAAGGACAAGTCGGAACCAGATGAGCCAAAGGAAGGATCCACGCAAAAGGAAATAGGTGTTTCAACGATCAATGAACAAGTAAGTATCGAGTCTTTTCCTGACACCTCTATTATGCTTGATACTCAGATCCCTGACAAGCGATAGGCAGAGGTCGGGCCTTCAGAGCACAAAGAGAAAGTTCAAGAACCTGATCTTGAACAAATATACACCATCGGAAATTTGGGAAACACACTCACATGGGGTGATCTGCAGATTCCCAAACTTGTGGACGAGGTAGCTAATATTTATGCAATCTCCTATGATCGAAAGAGGAAGGCCATCATCCATAGAACTACAAATAAAAGGAGGATCATGTTGGATCGCTCCATCCTCATCACCATAGAGGAAAACTTGATAAACACAGAAAATTCCATAACAGCTGAGCTCCTCGGCGTGGGGATGGCGCTCTCAGATGCCACCCTGGATAGAGACAAATGAGATGAAAAGGAGTTGGCTGCCACCCTGAAGGAACTAGAATATTTGTGCCACCTGGATGAATACTATCAGGGTGCCACTCAGACCACGGTATACCTAAGAAGCGAGTTCAAAGAAGCTTACAGCCAATTCAAAAAAGAGAGGCACCTTTTCACCGAAAAGATAGCTGCGCTCCAGGAAGACACTCTCATGGCACTCAGAACGTGCAAGGATATCAAGCGGTGGCATGAAAGGGTGCGGAAAGACATAGAGAGACTTGAATACATTGATGCAGTTCAACAGGATCAGGATAAAGAAGAACACAACATCCAGGAACTGGGCAAAAGCAGTCTTGATTACATGAAGTGATCAATCGGGTATTAGGCTAAGATGTCTCAGGAACCACACCGAGAAATTCAAGAATAGTGGGCCAAATGTGAGAAACATTGGGGGAAAATTAACAAATCAATAAAGGATATTGGACTCCCCAAGTTTGGCAACCCCGACAACATCGTCGACTTGTATGACATAGTCGAATCGCATACCAAGTAAGATTTATTATGGGCCGAAGAGCTAGCGAAGGTGACCGAAGCAACGCCAGGAAAAGTACAAAGATTTATGGAACATCTGATTAGAGCTCAGATTGTGCTACAGTAGTTAAACACCAGTCTAGTGAAGTACTGAGTGCATGCGGTGGAGGTAAGAGGAATTTACGCGGCTCCAATGGAGAAACACAGATTTCCATGGGCCCAAACTTGCGATGAATTGTTTATCAATTGGTCGGAGTATGAGAAAAGTTACCCTTTCAAAGGGATATCTTGAGTTGATTGTTAAAGAAACTGTTAGAAGAAGATGCCACATGGAAAATTTTGTTTTGTTTAAACATTTTCAGTTGAATTTTATGTTATAAATAAGAACATCGACCAATTAGTTAAGGGTCGATGGTTGTTGGAAGAACTCTTTCTTTCTGTTTGTTAAGAATTATTTTGAAGTTGCCTTTGAATTGAGAAGTCATGTTGTGCCAAAGACAAGTTATTTTCATCAAATGCATGTAATTGGACGTGGAGAAGAACTATTTCCTATCTCATTTCATTAATGATGTTGTAATGAGTAAGAGTTATTTAATCTATTGTCAGGTTATCTAGTGCAATATTTTTTTGTTCTTTACTTTAATGATGAAGATGAATAGTGGTGTTATTATGTGATGGATGATTAAGTAGGTGAATTATTTTTCTTTCCATTGTCTTATCACATATGTGTTTTCTTTCTGGTAATTAGTTTCTCAAACAGTAATTGGATTCTCACATGGTTAATGTATTAGTATTAGGCATGTGGTATAAAATTGGCGTCTGCATGCTTGAGCAGGGAGTTATCCCAAGTTCAGCCTCTTCCCTAGTAGTTAAGCTTAATTCTATTTTGTTTCTAGGTTGGTTTATACAGGCTTACATCTCATATCAGTCCCACCCATGAGAAAATACAAAAAGAGATAGTCTGAACTGAAGGAAGAGCCTTCACAAGAAAACATAAAGCCCGTCGATAAATTGGTCGGATCGTAAGATCTGGAGAACCATTCCACTATTAAACGTTGCAGAGTCTAATTGGGCCTTGGTGGTAGGTTTGGTTCCTGTTGTTTAATCAAGGGACTTAGGACCCATCCACACCATCCTTCTTCATAACCATCACTACTAGTGAAGAGAAAGAAATTTGGCTAGGTTGAATGATACCTTCCTCTAACATTTCTTGGATCATATGTTCAATCTCACTCTTCTATGTATATGAATACCTATAAGGCCTATTGTTAGGTGGTACACTTCATGCTTGCAAATGAATAGCATGGTCATGATCTTGAGCACATGGAATACCCTTAAGCATATCTCCAAATACCTTGGAATTGTTGTTGATAACTATTTGGAGATCCACTGGAGCAGAGGATATAGATGTTTGAACATCTAGTGAACACAATAGTGAAATTACACCATGGTGTCCCTTTTTGAGTAATTTTGTCATGTTATTAGAGCTTATCACCTTAGAGGGTTTCTCTTGGATACCTCTAAGACCAATTTCCTTGCCTTGTAAGGAAAATCTTATGAAAAGATCTTGAAAATTAAGGGCCATTGTTCTGAATGGTTGTAACCATTCGACCCCTAATACAACACATCACCACCCATTTGGATGGAAATCATGGGAACATCTAATAAATACTTCCCCATATTGAGAATAATAATGGAACTTCCCATAACAATTTATGGTACCTCCATCTACAATCATTACTTGAAACTCTGGTGTTGGAAATACAAAGAAATTGAGATCTTTCACTAATTTGTAATTGATTAAGTTATGGGTACTACCAAAATCAATCAACATTGTTACCTTTTTATTTTTGATGTATCCTTGTATCTTAATGGTTTGTGGAGTACTGATGTTGGTCAATGCATGACTATATATCATTGGAGTAGTCTCTTCTAGAGATAGATCTTGTTATGTTTCCAATTCTTGATCTTCTTCCTCTTCACGGTCTATGTAGAATAATTTATTCTCACTGCATTTATGCTCCTTACTGTATTTCTTGTCACAATTGAAACATAATCTCTTTTCTCTTATTTCATCCATTTGTTGAGGTGTCAACCTTTGTAATACCCCTAGGTCGAACCACAATTGTAAATGTAAATATAAATGTACATATGAATATAATTTGGTGAGTTGTTTGTATCAAGTCTTGGATTTAGTTTTGTAAGCGTATTTCCATAATATAGCATGCATATACATTGCGCACTAAAATTAGAAGTGCGCACATCCTAGGATACTGTGTGCAACAACTTGAGTGCGTGATTTTAAGGCCAGAGAGCCTTTGTGTACATGTTCATGTTTTTTAGGTTGGTGAGCCTAGATGCAAAAAGGAAAATATATTTGTATTATAAATTTAAACCACACGCAAATATTAATGAAAAACATGTCACTGTGGCAAACCAACCATGTAAAAGAGTATGGGGGACTAAACTCCACTAGTTAGAGAAAGGGGGGATAAAATTTAAGGATAAGGGGATAAGCTAGGGGGCTTAATCCAAAAGGGAATATTATATTAATATTCCTTAAAGTATAAAGTATGGATAATTATTTTATCCTAAGTTCTAAGGATGAAGACAAGTGGGCCAAGTGGTTCTCAACATGACAATTGTCAATTTGGGAACATGCATACGTATAGTTTGGACTTAGTTCATTTTCTCATCATTCACTCACTCATTCAGTTGTCCTTCATACCTTCATGTTACTGTCATTGTACCTGTACCATACTTGTACTTGGTTAGATTAGGAGTTGGACTGAAGAAGCGGGTTGTCAGGCCCATGGGATATTGAAGAGGCGGGTTTTCGGGCCCGTGAGAAATTCTCTCTAGGTGAGAAAATTGTTGGGAATTGATTTCTCGAAAGTGCCAAACTACAACTACAAGGCTCTGAAACTTCCTGTCCAACCTGTTGCTGAAGTTTTGGAAAGGAAGTGGGGTAGTCGAGGGACTGTTGAGTAGAGAAGGGGCACACTTCCTGGGGTGGGACAAGCATGTGGGGAATGAGGGACTGTAGGTTGTTAGTTCAAGTTGGCACCTATGACGATTTTTTTCCTGTTGTCTGAGATACACCATCCTGGTTAGGAATTCCTTTATCCATGTGGAGTTTAGTCCCAACTCAGGGTTGACCCATTGTTGAGAGTTTTGAGAAGTGTGGTCTAAGGTTGTGAGGAACGTGGAAGGTATGCACGCAGTTGGTGATCTTTTTATCAATATAAGTGTCAATTGGGTGTTAAATTATGTGTTGAGTTATTATTTATGTGTTTATTTTTATGGGTTTTTCCTGTGGGCGTTGCATGCATATTTTTATTATTATTCTGTATGAATCCATGTATTTGTAGAATATTTGTATGTTTTAATTTGGTATCAAAGTTCATTTTTTTTTTTCATAGTCCAATTGGTTAATGAGGATGCTACAACCTTATTGGTCGAGTGAGGTTAGGATAGGGAACATGGTGCTCACTATAGTTGTTAGTGGTCACCCTTCTAGTAGCCATATTTTTGTTTTCCACTTTCCTTGCCATAGCTAAAGCTCGCTCTAGAAATTTAGGTTCAAAGAGATGCACCTGATATTGAATGTTCTACTTTAAAGTGTCCATAAAGAGATCTAACAAATTATCCTCAGAAGTGTTCATTACCCTAAGATGGAGCTTTTGGAATTGTTGAATGTGCTTTGTAATTGGACCTTTTTGTCAAAGATTTATCAGTTGGATAAAGAATGTATTGCTCTTAATATCCCAATAATGTGATATCAATTCATTCGTAAAAATGGACCAAGAGATTGGGGTGACAGGTGTGGGAGGGAGTCTCCTTGATCCCAAAGGAAATATGATATATTCATACTCTTAGGGACTGGGGAATGTATCTAACAATGATGTCTTATTTTATGCCTTATGGAAAGGTGTTTGTATTGAAAAAGAAGAAAATGTTACTAAAACCATGGTTCTTGGGGACTCTATGAAGGTAGTCTGAGCAATCATCAAGAAATCTCAGTCTGACATAAATGTCTTCAACAATGTTATCTCTCAAACCCTCTCTAATTGAAGGCTTTGGCAATTTTAGGATTTTTCATGTTAAAAGGGACCTAAATTCTCTAGCAGACCATTGGGATAAGGTTGGGTCAAATTTGGAGGTTGAAATTATAGAAATAAATGGGACTAGGGGGGTGTTGTCCATCCCATAGTCTAATACCTTCCCTTTTAATTGTGTTGGCATGTGGCAATTACAGTGGATTTTTGTATGTTTTATACTCTTTCTCGCACATTCTTGGAGTTATGGTGTTCAGGTGGTTATTCAATTTTCTTTGTGTTAGTTTATCCTTTTAGAAAACTCTATATGGTAATGGCTTGTTCTTGTTTGGTATTTGGGAGGGTCTCTTGGTTTTTCAGCTCCTGTTGGGATGTTGTTTCTTTGAGATTTGTTTCAGTTTTTTAGCGGTTTTGGTGCTCATTCAATGATATCTTTGATGGGGTCTTAGTCCAGGTATACCATGGGTTTCAGGCTTTCATCTTCTAGGTTTGGTAATTTCTTTGTTTTTTCTCTGATTTGATCCTTTCAACTCTATTAAATTTCATCTTTTGATAGTCTTTTTTAAATCTATAATTAAATATCCTTCGCCAAGTTCTAGTTTGTGGGGTTTTTTTGGTTGTTGGTTATTGAAATCAAATATGGATCCAAAGTGGAGAAAAATTAAGAGAATCCTCTGGAAAAATGAGGAAATGTCTCAAGCCAACAACTTTGCTTTATAGAAAATATTGATAAAGCTAGGGGAAATGGACCAAGATTTGATTTCCCTAAGGAATCTCCTAGATATTCAAACAAGGTGAAATGATGAGACGGAATTTGACATTCAACATATCAAGTCTCTTGTTCTTCTTCAACTTTCGACCTCTGCTTCAATTAACCAAGGTTAACTTGTCTCCCCCGGTGAAGGTATCACAATCATTGAAAGGAGAAACTCTCCAGTAGACCAGAGTACTAGAAATTAAGGATTCTGATTCTTCTTATCAATGAATCTATTTCAAGATGATATTTCTCTTAGGTTAGTTTGTAAAAAAGGTTCTCAATTAGTCTAAGTGAGAAGATGATTTGGATAAAGTTCCATCTTTTTTATTTTTAGTTATAGAACTATGTACAAGTATTGTGCCATTTTTCACTTTGTATGATAGATGTTTGCTTCTGGACAACCCTCTTTTATAATATATAAAGTTCAGTTTCATTTTTTAAAAAGTGGACCAAGAGATAATATAATTATTTTTTCTTTCACAAAGCCATTGGTACCAAAACAAATTGATCATTTTCTAAATACAAGGATGAAATAGGTACCTTTTGTAAGCTTGGCACTTGGTGTAGATCAAAGTATTTCTCCATCTGGAATATCCATGTTATAGGGTCTTTACCATCAAACTTTCTCATATCGATCTTTGGAGTGAAGTAGTTCCTTGGTGCCGCATTGAAACCTCGATGATGTGGATCTTGAAGCGATGAATAATCATGATTTTTGGGCTCAATATTTATTTCCTCCACATTTACATGATTTCCTTGTGTCTTCATATCTCCTGAAAAAAATATTTCATCTAGGGTACCTAACAAGATGATTGACATGGAATTGTGTAATTCTTCCATATTCGTATCCATCAATATTTCCATTTTATCTTCCATTTCCTTTTTAATTGTTTCTTGGGAACATGATAAATCCACATGTTTCAACATACTACCGCTTGTTTCATCAACTTGGTTCTTCAATGGTTATAGCCTATTTTTTAAGTCTTCATTTTCTTCAGATGTCATGTGTGAGCTCTCTGGAGGTTTACTAGGAGTTGCAATTCTTGAATGACCTCTTACCAATGGATAAAATAATAATGCCCCTCTTTTTCCTCTTTATCACATATTATGGATCACCAAAAACTAGATCTTCCAATAAAAAATTATGCCAATTGTAAGTTAATATACGTACCTTTAAAACCCTAATTTCGAGATTTTTTGGGTGGTTGACCTTTGTCCTGATATATATCTAAAATATCGACCCTTATGAGTCTAAAATTTTGTCTTGTAGTACTCTAATATGATTTCTTAAACTTTTGAAAAGTTTACAGTCTACACCTTTACCGATAAAAAGTTATATCAAGAGTACCAAAATGACTTGTTTAAGACTAATTTCAGGATCAGTAAAAAAGTCAAGCTTCGACAATATGCATATCATAAATTATAATGAGTCGGAATCTAAATTTTTTTCCATAGACAAGTCACTATTTCTCCTTGGTATTATGAAGAGTTTGTAGTCTGAAACTTCACCGAAATGTTTTTATAGCAAAAATTAAAAAATGCCTTGTTTGAAACTAATTTCAAGACTAGTTACAAACCCTAACTTCCATGGATGACATATCAAAAAATATAATAAAAAAGAACTTGAAATTTTACCACTTGTTATTCATTATCTTGCCTTAGTATCCTCAAAGTATTGCAGTTTGAAATCTTCCATAAAAGAAGTTATAGTGAAAATTCCAATATGACTCACTTGGGGAAGAAAAACCCTAGGATCGATGATCTGATGCCAAATGTTATGTTCCAACGCCTTGATAATGATAAAAAAAAATCAATGAATAACATTTCACTTCAAGGGGGAAACCCCCTTTTACAATGTATTCAATGTACAAGATTATATGAGATGATCCTAAGACTAGGTCTCCTTGGTATATACATAGGAGACAAAGGGTATAATGAAGGGTTTTAACCTACATACGAATATAAGACTATATATGTAATAATTCAATATATAAGGATTAATAAGGGGTTTTATATTTATCATGGACTTTGTCTAGGGCTGAATAGATGCCTTATTAAGGTCTCAATTTGGATAAAATCTATGACAAACATCATAACAAATATCTCCTTTAGGAACATTTGTTGGTTGAGCATTAAAATCAATGATCTCTTCACATTTGAAGGAGCATAACAATTGAATATTAACATGGCCAAGGAATAAGATAGCATTATGTTATTGAGCTTGGAGAAGGAGTAGGAAGCACTTATGAAACTGAATTGCCCTCAAAGTATTTTGGATCTTTGGAATTGGGGAGAATATTTAGAGTTGAACCTTCATCCAATAAGAGAGCAGATTCTCCAAAAGAGGCATTTGTGGTAACATGATTTTCCATCAAGACAAAAATGTGATTCAAGATGAGGGCTATCATGCCTAACACAAAGGAGCCAAGGGATAGAGGAATCTAGAATGATGTCAAGAATAATATTGATAAGTGCAATAGGGTGGGACTATTGAGCCAATCTTAACTTTCTCTTCATTAAAATAATGTACATCAATTTCAATGGGAGAAAGAAAAAATTGAGGTTAGATTAGTTGGATTTAATGATGTTGAAAGTTAAGGATGCCCATGATGGATTGTGTGGATGATCTCACAAACATCCACAAATCCATAATAATTTAGTATGCAGTAGAAGGTATGGGTGTGGTTACTTTATATAGATTTGTTCGAACTACTTTGGAAAGTAGAATAGAAGATTATCTTCCTCCTTTCGACCTCTATATTGATTTCTTTATCCTACAAAGTTCAATAACATGGTAATTAATATCATCAATTATACCAATATCACTAATGTTGATCGATATTAACTCTAGATCTTGCATGCACTAAAAGGGATCAAATCTCTTAAGGTGAAATTTTTTCCTCGATTTTTACACTCTAAAAAAGGTTTGCACGTCTAGGGATTTGATCCCTCTCAGTGCATGATAGATCTAGAGTTAAGATGGACCTAGACTGGTTATTTATGTATTTTAATGTTATGGTCCTAACCTCCCTAACCCCTCAAGTAGATAGAATAATATGTTTTCTATGTAATAAAGGGTGACATTAGTAAATAAGGCCTATGTAATAATGTGAACATGTATAATGTAAGAAGACTTAATAGAAGGTTTCTCTTCTAGAAATATCTTCCTCTAGAATGTTCTCTAGAAGATTAAAATATTATACATAGGAGTAGAAAGCATGGAAATTTTTTGTCTTGAGAATCATTTTATACTTGAGCTCTGTTTTGTTGGAGGTTGCCCCCTCGAAGAGGCAAGTGAACTTAGCTATTGATATAATAAAGGTATCATTTCTGGAATCAATTGTGTTAATGTGCTCTATGTTTTTCTCTTTCAAGTTTCTGTCAATAATTGTTATAACAATTCCTTTTATGCTCTACATAATACCATTTGGTACCTTACAAGTGGTATCAGAGAACTTTCCTCTGCATAATTTTTAGACATTTTTTTCAACCTAGAGACTTGTACTACCAACATATTTAAAGCATAGTGATTTTCCGTTCAGTGGTAAAAATGTGATTGGGGAGGACTACATGCAGGAACTAAAAACGGTTTCACGGGTTATTATAAACACATTGTTTCACCTATTTGGAAACCTATGTAAACCCTGTTGGTACCCCTTCCAATAGTATTGCATTAGATAACACATGTACACAACAATTCACTCCCACATACCTTTAGGTATATAGGGAGTCCCATAGGTCTTCTGAAACTAGTTGTAGATCATCCAATCAACCGCTTGTATGTTATAGTGGCACCAAGAATATCACTCAGGAAGACTACTCTCATGTACCTAGGTAATTGGGTAGTAAGACTAAGGGTGTGGTAGAACCTCCTTAGTTGGTGCTCTGGGATATTGGGTCGAGTACTACTTTTGGACCCTAATGGTATATCAGAGAGCTATAGCATAGGGAAAACCCTTTTCTATAGGAATCCTCAAAACCCTAACCCTTGTTGTCGAAACTGAACATAAGAGAAACAGAGGGGAACTTTTGCAGCACAACTCTGCCTCCTATATCCAGGTTGTGAATTTACTACACAATTTTAACTATTAAAAATGTGGGTATTATGTCACTGCAGTATTATTTAGATTGGAGTATAACTCTGTAGTAGTAAAAAAAAACGAGTATAGTGGTATAGTGGCACCCTTATTTGGGACTTATCCCACTGGATTCCTCTCTTCACACTAATCATAGTGGTACACATCACTTATAATCCTTCTTTTTCCATGGACCTACCCACCCTCCCCAGCACCCTTATTTAGGACCTATTCCATTGGATTCCTCTCTTAACCCTAATCACAGTGGTACCCCTCACTTATAATCCTTTTCTTTTTGTGGACCCACCCACCCTTCCCCACGCCATTATTTGGAACCTATTCCATTGGCTTCCTCTCTTTGATATGGATTTATGAGAGGAACAAAATGAAACCAAAAATTTATAATGTTAACACTTGACTTCTATTAAATAAGAAATATGTTGAAAATTGTAAAATGCAAACTGAAAACAAGCTTGCTAGAATGGTGGCAACTTATCTCTGAGAAGAGATGTGATGGCTACGCTCATTCACAAGAAGATGAGTACAATGAGGCTCTAAAGGAATTTTTACAATAAGGATGAATTCCAAAACCCTGGACATCCAAAAACCTAACCCTGAGAGAAGAAGCGCCAAAATTCATGTGGGCCCCATTGGGGTAAGTTAGTACATTAAATTCTCGGGGTCGTACTTTTGCATACGATCTCTATTTAGGGCACACGATAGTGCATTGGAAAGGTATTGACAAGGAGACTCATTTAGGGGGATTAATAATATCCTTTCGCTATCATTGAGGTTCTCGATCATGAAAAAATGTCGTTTAGGCCCTCAAACTGGTCCCAGAAGTTAAAAACTACTAAAAATAATAAATTTCCAGAAAATTGTTTTGAGCCAGTTGGAAAAGGTGGGTGGCAACCGATATCCACCTGGATCACTCTTTTCACTAATCATAATGTTACCCCTCACCCATAACCCCTTTCTGTGCAAACCCACCACCCCATGCAAATGGCTCACACTGCAACCAAGAAGTTGACAACCACATCATTTCCTCGAAAAAAAACAATATCCATAATAGGAATGACATCAAGAACATCAATTCCAAAGTTGACACCCTCATTGCCCAATTTGACTCCCTCTCTCCCAACATGATAAATGACTTCATGTAGATGAAACATTGGATGAGACACTTTCTGGGCCCTACCTTCTCTAACCAACCTTCACACCACGAAGGTGTTGACTCCTCTCATACCATGGCCTTTCATTCCAAACCCTTTAATCATGATCTTTTTCTTCCCAATGTTGAAGTGAATAAATTTGATGGCTCGGATCCCATGAGCTACATCACTCAAATGGAACATTATTTCTCCTTGAATGGAATTATTGATGATTTGACTAAACTTTATATCAGTGTCCTTTATTTGGATCATGAACGTTGGTAATGGCATAAATATTCACGTTGAGGGTATATTTCTTGAACCCAGTTTGTTGCAAACCTTTATGACTTCTTTGACACCAACACACATCATTTGGGTCATTTGACCAAGCTTAACAATCTGGTACAATGAAAGAATATATTGTTTCTTTTGAGAAATTTGATTTCCGAATGGACGACATATATGACACCTTCAAGGAATGATTTATTAGTGGCTTGAAGAATGACATTAGAGCCTACTTCCTAATGGATTTCCCCTAGACTTCTTTTGAAGTTGCTAACTACTCTAAGGAATCCCAACAAGTAGTCTCTTCCCAAAACACAAAACCATCTTTTATTCCTCTCTCCCAACCCACAAATATCGCCCCTGCTTCCACTCCTCTCAAGGTCCACAAATTAACCAGGGAAGAAATGGTTAAACACAAACTTAAGGGTCTTTGCTATAATTGTGATGAAAAATATTTTATGGGGCAAAGTTGTAAGGATAAATTTATATTTTTATGTCCATTTTTTAGGACGTTTCTAAAGTGGATGTTGATGTTTCCCACTCTAAAGATCTACCCCAAGCAAATGATCATACACCTCCATATGATCCACCCAAATTTGAAATGTTTATTTCCAGGAATTCCCTCACTAGTATATTTTCTCCCCAAACCCTTAAGTTAATTAGTTACATCAAGCATATGAAAGTCATTATCCTAGTTGATAGTGGTAGCACCCATAATTTTATTCATCACTGCATTTCCCAAGAGACCATGCACTATATCTGTGTAGTCAACAATTTTAAAATCATGATTACTAATGGAAGTTCCAGGGGGCGTTGTGAAAATGTGTGCTTGAAAATTGGTCAATACCACCTGAAATCTCATGTGTTTTCTATTGACATGGGTGGTTGGAGCATTGTGCTCGTTGTTGAATGGTTACACACACTGGGCCCCATCATCATGGATTTTAAGGAATTAACCATGAAATTGCAATATGATGGACAACATTATCAGTTCTAAGGAATCACCACAGGCTCCCCAGGGATCATCATTTCCCACCAAATGGAAAAACTACTAAAACTATATCATTTTGGCATTATTGCATAACTATATACCATTCAAGCAGTTGAGACCTCCTCACCTACTATTCATCATGACATCTAGTCTCTCCTCTCCAACCACTTGTCTATTTTTGACAATATCCAAGGAATTTCCCCTTCCCATCGATCCCATGATAATTCCATTCCCCTTATCCCTAGCAATATTCCTCCCAATGTTCTCTCTTATCGTCACACATTTTCCCAAAAAATTGAAATTGAGAAAATTGTTCAGGAATTGCTAGTGGCAGGTGTTATCCATCCTAGTACCAGCCCTTATTCTTCTCCTATTGTTATGGTACTCAAGAAAGAAGGCACTTGACACATGCATCATGATTTTTGTGCCCTCAACAAAATCACCATCAAAGACAAATTCCCCATTATTGTTATGGATGACCTTTTGGATGAATTGAGTGGTGGCTAATACTTTACCCAACTTGATCTACATTTTGGCTACCACGATATATGTATGAAATAGGTTGATATTCCAAAAACTTCCTTTTGAACTCATGAGTGCCATTATGAGTTCTTGGTCATGCCCTTCGGCCTATGTAATGCACCTCCCAGCTTTCAAAGTCTCATGAATCATGTCTTTTGTCCTTTCCTTCATCATTTTGTCTTATATTCTTTGATGTTATCCTCATCTATAGTAAACTTGGCAACTTGCAATCCCATGTGGATTAAGTCTTACACTTACTTTTTGGGCATAAACTTTTTCTCAAATAGTCTAAATTTTCTTTTGGATCTTCTGAAGTCGAGTACCTGGGCCATATTTTTAACAAAGATGGTGTATGTGTGGATCCTAAGAAAATAGAATCTATTAAGGATTAACTTCATCCTAAAATTCTTAAAAGTTTGATAGGTTTCTTGGGTTGAATGGGAAATTATCGCAAGATTGTTCAGAATTATGGAAAAAATGCAGCTCCCCTCACTGCTCTCCTTAAAAAGAATGATTTTAGTTGGACTCGAGCAGTTTATCAATCCTTCTAAGCCTTTAAAGAGGTTATGTGCATGACTTCTATTATGGAATTACTTTATTTTACCAAGACTTTTTTCCAGAATGTGATGCTTTTGGGAAAGGCATTGGGGTAGTTCTCATGCAAGATGACACACCTTTGTCTTTCACTAAAAAAACAACTATCTGAGAGACACTTGGGAAAATATACCTATAAAAAGGAAATGTTGGCTATTTTGCATGCAATGGATCTCTGGTGTCCTTACTTTCTTGGGCAATGCTTCCAAATTAAATCAGATCATCGTAGCCTCAAATATTTCTTGGAACAACAAATTCCATCCCCAAAGCGACATAAGTGGTTGTTATGAGATCATTTACAAGAAAGGAAGAGAAAATGTGGTTGTTGATGATTTTTCATGGAAATATGAAGAAGAAGGGTGCCTCTCCTCACTTTCCTCACTTTCCTTCATTGTACTAGATTGGTTAAAGGCAATTCGCTAGGAATGGTTCCAATATCCCAAAATTGTCTCACCTAATCCAACAATTGCAACAAGATCCCCATGCATCTTTAGGATACTCTTGGCACAATGAGGAGATTTGTTATAAAGGTCACTTGTATGTAAGTAAATAGACTCATCTTAAATCCACTATGTTATTTGAATTTCATGTTTCACCAACATCTTGACATTCAAGTTTTCACAAAACATATGAAAGGATCAAAGGTTTTTTTTTGCGGGGGAAAAGGCATGAAACAATAAATACACACTTTTGTGGTTGAGTGTGATAATTTTTAATGCAATAAGGGTGAAAAAATCAAAATCCCAGGTACACTCCAACCTCTCCCTATTCCACCTGCTATATCGACATATATTTCTATGGACTTAATTGTCAGATTACCCAAATCTGGCAATAAATCTGTCATCATGGTTGTAGTCAATCACCTTTCCATATATGCTCATTTATGTTCCCTCCAACACTCATTCACAACATCCATCGTGGCTCAAATTTTCATGGATAATATCTTCAAACTTCATGGAATGCCCCACTCTATTATCTTTGACCATGATCCAACTTTCACCAACAAATTTTGGCAAGAATTGTTCAAGCTCCAGGGAACCTAATTGCATCTCAGCTTGGCCTATCATCCCCCGACTAATGGTGAAACTAAAGTTGTGAACAAGTTCTTGGAAACATATTTGCAGTGTTCCACGTCTAATTGGAAAACTCAATAGGCCCAGTGGTTACCACTTGTTGAATGGAGGTACAACACATCTTACCATGCTACCACTCCCATGTCTCTTTTTGAAGAGGTATATGGTCAAAATCCACATTTGTTGGCACAGGGGTAGACCCAGGGTTCATCGCTACAACATCGCACCAAAAAAACCCTAACTACCGGCCCTTTCGGCAACACCTGCGAAGCAGATGAGGTCTCACCAGAGGTAGAGGTAGGGGTGGTTACAGGACTCAAGTGTCTGCAACCTTAGCTAGGACATAGATCTTTGATTCCTTACTTAATATAGCACTCAACACTGTTGGATCTTTATTATGCAATCAATGACTACTTCACAAATACAACAGAGCTTCACATCATTCACAATGACTAGATTGTTTGGTCACTTATCATCTACAGAGTGTCCAAATCTAACAGGTCAAGCACTTAGCCTATACATATGAATCAAACCCAACATTCCACACTTCATAAGAACTAAGCATAAACATATATAACAGATCTATCTACTCATCTCAAAGCACTTAGCAAATGATCACATCAATGCATCAGAACAAGGCACAAAGCGGACAACACGGGATTTACGTGGTTCACCCCCACCTTGGGGCTACATCCACCAACTCTTCTTCTTTATTATCATCAACCAATCGGTTAAAAGTACAGAGTCATAGAATCCCTTACTTCGCACAGGACAAAATATTTGCGCAGCTCACTAGATCCTTCTTCCTTGCCTTTCAGCACAAAGCCTTCTATACTTTCACACAGGTACTTGCACTAATCTCTGCAAGTCTATACGGAATGCACAAAACTCTTGATCACACAGATTCCCTCTTGGAACTTAGCCTATATCACATAGATACAATAATCTACTAGATGCCTAGATGTCTATTATTACATACAAAATGGGCCTAAGCATGGGTAAACCCATGGGCTGACATCCCTTTCCCATTACATATTCCCAAAACCCAAAAAGGGACCCAAAAGTGGGCCAAGATCCTGTGATCTCTACTTCGTCTAGAACTCCATCTTCGATAGGCTATTGAAGTCCCAAAAATGGTCAAATATGACCAAGTGCTCCCAAAAATTGGTCAAGGGCCAACAGTTCCCCAACACTCACCTGTGACTCATCCCAAGTTACTCTGGTCTGAGAAATTCTTCTTTGAATGCCTCGAGCTTGGCTCGAACTACTTCGACCTGTTGCAATGCTATGGCCTCTTTCTTAGTGAACTCCTGGATGACTGCGTCATTGACTGGCCCTCATAGGCATTGTTCTACTATGATGATTACCTGTTCAAGCTCTGCTCCTTGGCTTTCGACTTTGGTGAAGAGTTGGCATGCCTTCTCTTGCATTGGTTGAAGTCGTTGAGAGACTTCCATCACTTTGGTATGGATCGTGTGGATCTGTTGCTAGGTTGTGTGCTACTCTGGAAACCTCTTCATTCTTTCAACTGGTGTTAAGGCCTTTAGTTGTGCCTATAGCGTATCTGCATGCTGCTTTGCTTCCTAGAGCTGGGACTCCAGTGCTTGTAACTCTGGATTTTCTGTAAGGTTTTCATATGTCTGAGCGCTCATGGAGCTCATTTTCTTGCACTCCAAGGTAAGGGCTTTCATTCTACCAACTACGTTGAGAGCAGTTGCCTCTCTTAGGATTTCTTGAGGAATCTCGGGCACAATACGAAGTTCTAGATCTGTGATGCGTTGTTGAAGCTGTTGGATTAATTCTTCGAGTTGTGCCACCTGTTGTGGGACTCGTTCCTCATTTTTCACTTCTATGAATGTCACAGAGAAAAGTGCACTGTGAACCCTTTCCCGTACTTCGAGTTTCTCTGCGAGCAACTGTTCCCTGTTTTTCTGTAGTGATACTTTCTCTTCATCCCATTTTTCTTGTAGAGCGAGATTTTCCTTTTCTGTAGTACTTCTTTGGTCCTCAAGGTCTTTTTGTACTTGTGCTAAATCCTGAGTGGCTTGTGTTATCTCTTCTTGGGCTCGTCGAAGGTGAGCTTCGACTGTATCAACAATCTGATGTAGTTGGGTAGGCTCATCACCTAATTATGGTGTTCTTGATGGCAGGGGCACAGTGGAAACTGTGCATCTAGACTGTATTGATTGTTGTACTCCTTGAACCTCGTCCCTGATGCGACTGAACACTTCATCCTGCTTGGCTTCCTACTTTTTTGTTATCTCTAGTGAAGTATCATTCAAGGCAGTGATTATGAAGTCGAAGTCATCCGGAGAGAGAACAGTCTCAAACTTGGTTCTAGTTGCCTTAGCTTTCTTCCTGTATGAAGGCTTTGGTGGGGTAACCTTCCTTTTCTTGTAAGGATCCTCCTCCTCTCTAGGTGGTGTAACTTCGCCTTTATTTTGCTTGATTTCTGTTCTACCTGGCTGTCCACCATCACCTCCCTACACAGGTGAGATCGAAGTGATATTCATAGAAGTGTTGTTGACATCTTGAACTTCTTCATCTTCCTTGGTATTGCTTGGTCCAGGGGTATCATGCACAAGTTCTGGACTGTCTATATCATAAATCTCCATGGGGTCTGCTAGAACAAGGAGGTCCACCGACCATTCCTTGGTAATCTTCTCCAAGTCATATTTTTTCAACTTGTAATGGGACTATAATTGATGCTTGTGCTTGTCAATACGTGCTGTGATGTATATAAAGTGCATGTCTACGTTGAAATTCATCAGGGGCCGAAACCTATAGAGGGTGTTCGAAGTGATGCACGGTGTAGACTGGATTACGATCTTGAATTGATTTTAGTAGGCGTGGAAGATGGAATTGGATTGAAACTTCTTGTTCATATCACTCGAGTACCACAAGGTACTGAAATTCGCAGCTAAAGGCTCAAAGGGCTTGATGTCCGGGAAAGTCGCACCTTCCGGCATCTCCCATGTGATGAAAGCTATCAATATGAGAAGCCAACTGAAGCGGAACTCATATCCTTGGTCCTGTTCTCCTCTATAATCAATCTCTAGATGGTTCATGAGGTACTGCACCCAATTCATCTGTTGTCCTTCTGCGCACTTACTGACGAGGTCAACAATGAATCCAGTTACTTGGGTGGACCGGTTCTTGCGAACTAGCTTGCTTGCGATCAACTGACATGTAAGGTGCACTGCGTCGCTCTAGATAAAGGCTACCTTGTAAACTCATGTACCCTTCTCTACATATCCATAAGTTTCTTTGATTCTCTGGGCTAATGCTCAGTCTGAGGTCTTTCCAGGGTAAAAATCATGTGGGTCAGGGCCCTGCATGCTCAGCCCTGTGATTTGATTGATCAAGGTCAGATCCACAGTGATGCGACAGTTCAACCATAAGTAACCTCTGTGGTAGCAGGACAACAACAATTTCACGCATGCATTTATTTCCTGGTGTCGGCCGAAGTGTGAGATCTTCATCACATTAAGCAGTATGGACTGTGCGAGGTTCTAGGTCCATGGTTGTAGGATAATCTTCAAATTATTTCCTTTGGTTCTATTCAAGTACTTATTCGGGGCCAGCATGTTGTAATCTTTTCGGTCTCCAAGGTTGAAGTCACCAAATTTCAGTGATGTGAGCTTATCCCGGTCAGGGTGAACTGTGCACACCCATTTTGGAAGGTATGCAGTGATCACAACATATTCAAACTCTTGGGGTACACTATCACGGTTGATGGCGCCGCTTAGAGGGGGTAGATAGGCAGGTAGAATGATTGGAATTGGCATTGGCGAGGTCATCTTTGTGCTTAGTACGTTTCTCATTGGTTGGCAGGGATGGATCGGCATGAGAAGTGGATGGAGAGGCTGTGAGTCCTCTCGTGGATGATGCTTGTAATCTTGTGGATAACCCTCGCTCTGACATGACTCTCTCAGTTCTTAGTTCAAGGAGAAATTATGTTACGGATTCTTCGGTAGTGATAAGCTCGTTGGACATATGTGTTCAGGATAAAATAATCAGGTTCACGATGGTCTTAGACATTTCACTAGAGTGAATCGTAATGAGCATTGTATGCAATTGCTAGTTTGCGGGCTTCAAATTCTCAGTTGGAAAAAGTGTTCCTCATTCATGGCACAACAAGATAAGTAGGCAATCTTGGTAACGGTTTACTTGAAATAGTTATGAGCCTCATTAACTCTTCTTATGTCCGTTATGGCACAGTCCAACGGTCTAGTGGTGAACCATAAATGATTTTCCAGTCGCTCGGAGCAACAGTCGAACAGATATATCGGCTTTCAACGGCTATATTGCTTCACCATAGCGAAGTGGCATATGTTGTTGTTTTGATATCCCGACGAAGCTCCAATTCTGTAAAGTTTCTTTCTGTGAGGTACCCTCTGGAACCTGTTGTAACTTCTCAATCTTGACCTTCTTCTTATGTAGCTTCCTAGCCCTTTTCCTCGTGAGCTTCATCTCAGTGGTTCCTTCCCCATTCTGATTCTTATTTTCCTTGGGCATAGTCACTTCAGGTTGTTGATATTCCTTCCTAAGACTCAGGGGTAATACTTCTTCTATATCTGAGACAGATACTTCAATCTTCTATGAGTCCTCTAATGCTCTTGCAGCTTTGACATCTGGGCTTCTAGTGTCCAATAGCTTCGATCTGTTTTCATGTTCTTCAATCAACTACGTGATCCTTCTAGTCATGAAATGTTTTAACCCATGTTTCTGTTGTTCCAAAACTTCTTCTTCTTCCTTTCATCTAGCTTGATCGTTATCAACCCAGGGCTTTCCTAGCAACATGGTAAACGGGGCATTGTCCTCAATAAATTTAATAATCTCAAAATCTTCTTCAGTCGAAGTTCCATTGGCATTCATAGATATATGAGTGAGATTTCCACATAGGGTTACCAGTTTTCCTCTGAATATCCCTATTCCTCTTAATGAAGGGATCATAGCAGGCCTTCCTATAGCTTCCCAATTTCTTTCTGGCATAATGTTCACTTGTGTTTCTTCATCAAGAACACAGTCAATGTTGAATTCTCCTATTCTTAGCTCGATACATTCTTTTTCTTTAAAGATCTCTAATAGCCTAGCATGTCGGTGATCATTCAAGGGTTCAATGCTACAACAGTGCACCAAAAAAACCCTAACTACTAACCCTTTTGGCAACACCTGCGAAGTAGATGAGGTCTCACCTGAGGTAGAGGCAGGGGTGGTTGCAGGACTCAAGTGTCTGCAACCTTAGCTGGGACATGGATCTGTGATTCCTTACTTAATATAGCACTCAACACTGTTGGATCTTTATTATGCAATCAATGACTACTTCACAGATACAATAGAGCTTCACATCATTCATAATGACTAGATTGTTTGGTCACTTATCATCTACAGAGTGTTCAGATCTAACAGGTCAAGCACTTAGCATATACATATGAATCAAACCCAACATTCTACACTTCATAAGCACTAAGCATAAACATATATAATAGATCTATCTACTCATCTCAAAGAACTTAGCAAATAATCACATCAATGCATCTGAACAAGGCACAAATTAGACAACACGAGATTTACATGGTTCACCCCCACCCTGGGGCTACGTCCACCAACTCTTATTCTTTATTATCATCGTCCAATCGGTTACAAGCACAGAGATGTAGAAACCCTTACTTCACACAGGACATAAGATCTACGCATCTCACTAGATCATTCTTCCTTGCCTTTCAGTACAAAGCCTTCTATACCTTCATACAGGGACTTGCACTAAGCTCTGCAAGTCTATACGGAATACACAAAAATCTTGATCACACAGATTTTGTCTTGGCACTTAGCCTATATCACATAGATATAATAATCTACTAGATGCCTAGATGTCTATTTATACATACAAATTGGGCCTAACAATGGGTAAACCCACGGGTCGACATCTCTTTCCTATTACATATTCCCAAAACCCAAAAAGGGGCCCAAAAGTGGGTCGAGATCCCGTGATCTCTTCTTCGTCTAGCGCTCCATTTTCGACAAGCTGTCGAAGTCCTAAAAACAACCAAATATGACCAAGTTCTCCCAAAACTTGGTCAAGGGCCAACAACAGTGTTCCACGTTTGATTGGAAAACTCAATGGGCTCAGTGGTTACCACTTTTTGAATGGCGGTACAACACATATTACCATGCTACCACTCCCATGTCTCTTTTTGAAGAGGTCTATAGTCAAAATCCATCTTATGTATTCTCCTACCTACTAGGTGTTTATTCTAGGAAGTATACATCACCCTTATAGTTCGAGTTTCCATTCTCCATACCCTCAAAGAAAATTTAGTAATCTTAGAATCGCATGAAGCAACATGTTGATCAAGGTCATTCAGAACCCCAATTCACTTAAGGGGACTCGATGTTTCTTCATCTACAACCTTATGAGAAAACATCTCTCAAAGTAGATCATTGTTAGAAAGTTACTCCCAAGTTTCATGGCCCTTATACAATTCTCAACCATGTGGAGTTTGTGGCCTACAAGTTAGCTCTCCTCGGTCACTCTAAGCTCCATCCTATTTTTCATGTTTCTTGATTGAAGAAAGTGATTGGAACCAAGTGCTAGACTCAAACCAGTATCCCTGAATTGGATGAAGAAGACTCCATTTGGTTGCAACCCCAATCAGTATTAGATCATCGTGAGTGTCATCTCCATCAATGCACAATCAAAGAAATTTTAGTTCACTGGAAGGATACACAACTAGAGGATCCCACATGGGAGTAGGTTACCATTCTACAACAATTTCCATATCTCAATCCTTGAGGACAAGGATGATTTTTCAAGAGAGAGGGCATGTTAGAGTCATAACCTCTCTAACCCATAAAGTAGATAGAATAATATGTTTTCTATGTAATAAAGGGTGACATTAGTAAATAAGGCCTATATAATAATGTGAACCTATCTAATGTAAGAATACTTAATAGAAGGTCTTGCTTCTAGAAATATATTCCTCTAGACTGTTCTCTAGAAGATTAAATTAGTATAAATAGGAGTAGAAAGCACATAAAAGTTTTTTCTTGAGAATCATTTTGTACTTGAGCTCTGCTCTACTGGAGGTTGTCCTCTCGAAGAGGCAAGTGAACTTAGTTATCGATATAATAAATTTATCATTTCTGGAATCAATTGTGTCATTGTGGTCCACATTTTTCTCTTTATGCTAATAATTGTTATACCAATTCCTTTTCTGCTCTACATAATACCAACTGGTACCTTACATTTAACAATAATATTTTGTTTTCTTTCAATTTCTTTATGGATACATATATTGAGATATTTTATTTAAGATGGACATTGAAATATTTTTTTGTTATTAATATTTTTTTTGAATGTCACATGTCAACTCTATGTTAAACACTAAAGAAATTACACATCTCTGATATGATATTTAGACACTTAGGAGTTAGTTAAGATCAAATCAGTCTAATGTATCATTAGGTAAAAGTGTGTTTCTTAGAGTGTGTCTTTAATATGCATTTGTATTTAGGTAATCTGACAATTACGATATGTTCCCAACATAGAGTGATCCAATGGATCATATTCTCCTCGATCTTAATGACTACATTGATTTGTGGCTTAGCACTCAATTGGTCCATGATCTCTATTTAAAGATCATGGAGGGTCATTTGTTGATTATTGATTGTGAGAAACTCTCTTGTAAATATCTTTGTAACATTTTTATTTTGCATTAATAAACTGTTCCAAGTGACCACGTTGGTTAGGGCCATGGATGTTTCCCCATAGGGGTTTTACCACGTCAAAACATCAATATGTTTATCTTTGATCTGGGTTTTTTAATGGTTATTGAAGGTGGTTTCCCTCTATTATAATATATGTGTTTTTTAGCGTGGTATCAGAGAACATTTGAAGACTTGCTCTTATTGTAGATCAAGATCTCAAAGCTGTGTTGCCACATATTTGGTTTTTTCCATATCCATACATTTTCAGTCTAAGAGGACTATTCCATTACATCTGGAGCGCTCATTTCTGTTAGGAATGCTTTTTGTTTCACTCAAAAAGGTTTTTGTTTGCCTAATATACAACCATTTTAGCTAGATTTGAAGGTATAAAGCCAGAATACACCCTTTTTAAATCTCCGCAAAGATAATATTTCAGTTTTGTTTCATTTTTCTATTTTTTATTTTTGGGTTGCTACTCTTTTCAATCTGCACATGCTCTTTTCCCCACACTCTGTCTGATCTCTACAAATCAGAAACAGAGCGGAAAGGATTTTCTTATCTGCATATGCTCTTTGTTGTGCGCTCTGTGTGATCTTGGTAAATAAAAAACAAAGGGAAAATTTGCATTTTCTGGATAACCTAACCAAAATCTAACCCTTATTGTCGTCGAAAAGAGAAAATTTTTTCTTGTGTGAAAATAGTTTTTTATGAGCACGCTCTCGAAGGCCATCTTCCACAACAACACCCCTAGTCTTCCTTTTAAACAATATAATATGTTTTGCACTAGCTCACTTGGTTAAAAGTTGCTTTAATAAGTAAGAGGTATTGAGTTCAAGTATTTTTTTGTTACTTTTTTAAAAAAGTTCATGCATCCATTGTAAAGTGTATTTCACTTTAATTATAAAAGTGAATCACTATAATTAGCTTTAATATTTTATTTTAAGTTATTTATTTTGCATGCAACTTTCATTTATAAAGTAACTTCATTGTAAAAGTGATCCCCGCTTATTCTATAAAAGCGGGTCACTTCATAACTTATTTGTAAAAGTGAGCTTATTAGAAGGAGGGGTATCACCACGTGGACCAACTTCTACTTGCCACGTGGCTCTTTGGTTATCATTTATGCCTTTTTTCAAAAGGGCATAATTTTCACATCCAAAGTCCATTTTCAGTGCCATTTTTTTAAACAACCTATTTTTTTGAGATATTTCTATCAAGACCATTAGTTTCATCTGTTTTTGCATATTTGAAGATGGAATCTCCTAACGATATTTTGCTTACCAGTACCAACTACTTCTCATGGAAATCACATATAGAGGATATATTAAAAAGTAAAGAATTGTACTAGATTACCTTGGGGAAAGAACTAGAACCCATTGATGATGAAAAAAAAATCGAATGGGCCAATAAGAATGACAAAGCATGTGGAGTGATGAGAATGTCCATCTCTCCTAATTTAATATTTCACCTTCAAGGAATTGATGACCCTGATGATTCTTGGGCGGAGTTTGAAATTGTGTTTGGTAAACACAATATTATTTGAGCCCACTAGTTGGAGAATTAGTTAATGACCTTAAGTCCAAATGATTTTCCTTCCATTGAATATTATTGATATAAGTTCAAAACACTTAGACTTTTATGTATAGAATGAAAAATAGATATGTGTGTCGAAGATCGATGCATATATTTCATTCTTGTTAAGCTTGGTAGTGCATATTTTATTTTTGTATCTACCTTTTATGCAACTAGAGAAGCTCTAGGGAGTGGTTATAAAAAACCCTATCTTGATTCCTTTTGTGATGCTCTGATTCGATAGAAAAATAAGATTCTACAACTTGGAATGATTAGCATCGCAGGTACATCCAACAACGCCTTAGTGGCCCGATAGAAAGATAAATCCAAGAATCCCAAGAAGTAAGATCCTCGCCACAATAACAAAAAAAAAAAAGGGTCCCAACCCCTCTTAGCCAACTTCCACTCCTAATGGTGACAAATGAGAAAAATATAAAAATAAGAAGATTGGTGACAAACATTGCAAATTTTGTGGAAAGATGGTCATGAGGAGTCCAAATGTTTTAAGAAGATGGTAGCGATGAAGAAGCACACCATCAATATTGATTCTTCTTCTTCTTCTTCTCATGGGCATGCACTTTCTGCTTCTAGTTTCTCCTTCAATGCAACTTCTACTTCTTCTTCCTATGAGTGGCTTATTCATTTCGGAGAATCTTATCATATGGATAAGGATAAAGCCATATTTTCTTCTCTAAATGAATGTAACATTGATAAAATATTTTTTGGTGATGATAAATCTCTTAGTGTTGTAGGGTCTAGAATAGTTCATGTAGATAATGACCATTTCAATGATGTATTATGTGTTCCAAGTATTTCCTACAACATTCTATCAGTATATCAAATCACTCATTTAGATGAAGGTAAAACAACAGAATTTTCACCTCATCAAGTTGTAATCAAGGATCTAAAATATCCTAATCATTTTCTCGCAATTGGAATTTCTCATGATATTACCAGGTTGTATAAGTTTGACAACTTGGGGTCGTCATCTTTTCCATCGGTTTTTGTTGCTCATAGAGATGTCTTGACCAAAATTTGGCATGAGCGGTTTAGTCATCTAAATTATCACTCATTTCAATAACTATGTAATCAATAGATGGTGATTGGTCTTCCTCTTGTTTCTTGTAGATATGGTTCTTGTGCTAGTTGTGTTCTTGACAAACATCATTGGGACAATTTTGACACTTGGCATTCCTTGGCCCCTTTGTAGCTTGTTCATAATGACTTGTGTGTTCCACTTTCTTCTCCTTGTTTTTCTAGGTGCCAATATTTCTTAACTTTCATTGATGAATTTTCCAGATGCACTTCGATTTACTTCTTAAAATTTAAGAAAGAAGTGTTTGACAATTTTTTTCCCTACAAGGCTCTTGTAGAAAAACAATTTGGATATCAACTTCAAAGATTAAGAACAAATAATGGAGACAAATATGTGAACAAAAATTATATAGGTTATTTCACTACGTAGGGCATCCAAATGCAACACATTATCCCATATACACCCCAACAAAATGGCATTGTTGAGAGAAAGAATCACACATTAAAAGAAATGGCTAATTGTATGATCCAATCTAAGGGATTAAGTCTTAATTATTGGGCGGAAGCCATTAATTGTGCAAATTAAATAGTAAATCACACTCCCACTAAGGCTCTAAAAAATATAACATTGGAAGAAGCATGGAATAAAATTAAACCATATGTAATCCATTTCCATGTGTTTGGCAGTGTAGCATGGGCTCACATTCCTGATGAGAAAATGAAATATTTTCAGCCTAAAAGTGAGAAGTGTGTTTTTTTTTGTTATTCTCAAGATGTCAAAGGTTACAAACTTCTTCAACCTCATTCAAATGAAATTTTTATTTGAAGGGATGTTAAATTTGATGAAAATATCTTGACCTGTGAGCCTATTTCGACGTTTTTGCCTTCTTCGACCTGTGAGCCATCTTCGTCATTTTTGTTATCTTTTATTCCTAATCTGGTTTCTTCTTCTTTAGATGATGATAGTGAGGATGAAAATCCACCTCCACCCACTCACCTTCCTCCTGATGAGTCCAATGAACCTAAACCTACACTAGCACCACCACTTCCTAGATGGGTTCATTCAACATGAGAATCAGTTGGTGATCTTGTTAGTGATCCTTCATGTTATTGTTGGACTAGTTCACAGTTCCAACAAGCCTCTTCTCTTTTGGCTCAATTTTCAGAGACTCATGATCCAAGGACATTTGTAGAAGCTTCAGATCATTCAAATTGGGATACAACAATGAATGAAGAGTATTTTTCTTTAATGACGAATGATACTTGGGATCTTTTACCTCTTATGAAAGGAAGAAAACTTGTCAAATATAAATGGGTCTATAGAAATAAGTACACATCATATGGAAGTGTTGAAAGACACAAAGCTCGGATAGTGATCTAAATGTGAGAGGCTTTACTGACAAAATTTGCAAGTTAATTTTATGTATTTAACAAAGCATCAGATCGATAAGAATGCGCTACATAAAATTATAAATATTATGCAAAATTAATAATTATTAAGTGCAGAAATTAAAGAAGGAAGAACAATTTCAAGAGAGAAATAGAGACACAAGAAGTTTGATAATGGATTTCACCAAGGTGTGGCTACATCTTTGGGTCCCGCTTCCAGTGGTGACCGCTTTATTTCTCTTCTCGGAATGCTCAATTACTTCAACAAGATGATTACAATCTACTACAAAAGCACTATGCATCTATTGTACATGACCTCCATGATCAGATGCAAAAGACCTCACCAAAATCCTCTCTCGAATTAGCTCTAAAGGCCTCTTACAACATGAGAACTGGAAAATGGTGTCTCTTCCAAAGGATTTCTCTGCACATCCCTACAACAAAATCACTATTTTTTTTTATGGCACATAGGCCTGGTTTATGTAGAAAAAGAGTTTGGGGTCAAATCCCAACTTCTCCCCAAGTTGTGGCCTCTTCCTAGGCTCAAATCCCCAAAAATATGGTAATAACCCCATAATACAAGGCATAAAAATATTAAAATATTTAATAAAAACTTATTATATAGTTTAAAACCCACTCTATGGAAAATAAAATGTGGTGCGTGCCCATTTGGAGTAGACCCCGGTCACGTGGAAGGTGCCTTTGTCACTTACGCCCTTTTCTCCACAATATACCACAACAAAATGAATTTGGGAGGCGTGTTTTACAAACCACGCCACTCCGCACACTTGGTTAGCGCAATGGTGTTAAGTCATTGGTTCTATCCAAAGGTCGGGGGTTCTATCCCGACGAAAACTCAAACAAATTTCGACTAGGCCTATTTGGCCCAATACGGGGTGCCACATGGCACCACCGTATTGGTCCACTTGGTGCCATGCTAAAGGACCGTACATTATAGTCACTGCACCGTCAACAACCAATGCACATGCACAGTCAGTGCCTAGTCAGACCATACTACCACATGTTTTACCAGAAGGATGCCACTTGTCTACCACATCACAATCGTACACTGCCACCTGCCAATCTGTACGGCCACATGTGCCATGTCACTGCCACCTGTCATCTAAACCTTACCACGTGTCATGACCTGGGCTTGCCACAGCAGTGTACAAAATTCCATGCCAGCAGTTGAGTCACTTCTGGTGTTAACTTCTGGTGTTGCCACGTCAACATCCATATGATCCATACAACTGGCGTCACCCTTCCATGTGTCATGATGATGTACTGCTGATGTCAACAGTATGGACTGTTGACTTTGACTTTTTTTCCTATTTGGGAAAAACTTCAGACTACTATAACTTTCGCATACAGACTCAAATTTTCAATCCGTTTATGCCACTAGAAAATTTGTGATGAGCACTTCACGATGGTGTATATTTCATGATCATTATAGAAATTTAATTTTTGAGCACGTCGAGATCCTCCTAGATCACACCTCCCCACTGGAATATTTTGGACCACAAAAAGTCTGATTTTACTCAGGTAGGAAGTGAGGGTACTGCCTCCCCACTTGTCCTGTATCATCCATCCTTTCTGCTTGGACAATAATCACCTCACTGACCACAACAAACATGAAAACTGATATAGCATTATTTATCAAAGTAATCATCCCATCTATTGCACAATCATCTACATTCTTTGCTGCATTTACCATCCATATACCACTGACTAGCAACAAACTAAGCAATAATATTGAATATGTGAATGAGAATATAAAAACATGCTTTCTCTTCTGAATAGGAACAATAACCAAAGTATGCATATGAACCTCATGTTGTACTTCTTGTGATACTTCATGATTTTTAGAAACATACTTAACCACTTCATTTTTATCATTACTTTCTTTCTGATTTTTTTACAGACATAAGTGTTAAACTCTTGCTTGCATTTACCATTCTTTTTAACTACCATGTAGTTGCAAAAGATCTGTCAGTTTTCATGTGATGAGAACTAACAATGTACCCTTTTCCATCCTTCTTGAAGCAATATTTATTTTCTTCTCTATAAAATATGGATTTTTCGTCATAAGGGTATGGACTTCCCAGAACAGTCCCACATATATCCAGTGGCGCTATATCAAGCTCTACTTAATCAACATACTTAGAAGTGATTGCAAACTAAATTTTACATTGTTTGGTTACTTGCAAATTGTTATCACCACATATCCATCCCAATGGATATGGTCTAGGATGTGGCTTAGTTTCAAGTCTCAAATTATTTACAACCTCTTCACTCATTAGATTGGCTTGTGATCCACTGTCTACAAGAGTATCAAATTTAACATGATTCGTTATGGCCCTTATGTGGAAAATTTCATTCCTATTACACTCGTCATTTACAACATCTTAATTAGAAGAGCTAGTACTCACAACAGAAGTTATACCTTGGATTCCCATAGCTACAATTTTAGTCTCATCACCTGAGTCTGATCCCAGATCCACTTGAATTGTTGCAGTTGTGGTCTTCTTTCTCTCTTGATTGACATACTTCTTTGGCTGAAACTCATGATGTAATATCCAACAATGTTCTTCATCATGGAATTCCTTCTTGCAATACTTGCAAGTAAGCTTCTCCTTTTTCATTGCGGTTGTCTTCTTCTCTTTCTCTTTGTCTTTCCATAAATCCTTTCCTTGTAAGGCATATGTAGAAAAAATATCACTAACATTCCTTTTACCTAATTCAATGTGAATGGATTGTACACACACTTCATCAAATTTAGAAGGATTTAACATAAGAATAATATGCTTGAGATAAGAATGCAAACCACCAATATATTTTAGAAGTGCTTCTTCTGCATATAAAAGAATACCCAATATCAATTCTTTCTTACGAAATTATTGAGTATACTCTTGTAAACTTTGACCTTTATCTTGCTTTAAACTTTTCCAATTCATCATTTATTGTTGCATGTATGCTAATGAATATAATTTTTTCTTTAATGCAGTAACAAAATCATTCTAGGAAGATATTATTTTACCACTTTTCTTGAGATCATCTTTAATTTTTTTTTCCCACCATATGAGAGTTTTGTCTCCCAATTTGAGACTAGCAAGTTGGATCATTGTTTCATCATCATCAATCCTTTGTATCCTACAATAGACTTCAAGATGTCTAACCCAATTATCTAGCTTTTCTACATTTAACTCACCATCATAAGTGGGTAATTCAAATTTTACATCAAGCTTTAATAAAGGAAATTCAAAAGAATGATGAGTCTTTTTAGGTTTCTTATTCTTAGAGGAATGTACACTTGCTTCACTTGTAGATGATGAGGATGAAGGGGAAGAAGGTTCTGACGGTCCACCACCTCCAACTCCTCCTTCTTCTCTTACTAAAGATTCACCTTCTTCAACCTTTGGAATTCTTTGTTGTCCTCTTTCATGGTAAATCTCCTCTACCATGGCTTTGATCAATTGAAAAGCCTTGAAGAAATCATCCTCAGATGAATAAGGATCTAGCTTCCTTGGTGAAGACATCTCCTATTTACGAGGTCTCCTTTGAATATCTGGATTAAAAGCCTCAAGTTGTCCTTCTCCTCGCTTGATTTTGGCTCTAGTGAGCATCCAATGCTTGCAATTCATGTCAAACCTTCAAAACCAAATGCTCTGATACCATAAAACTTGATCTAGATGTGAGAGGTTTTACTGACAAACTTTGCAAGTTGAGTTTATGTATTTAACAAAGCATCGGATCGATAAGAATGTGATACATAAACTTATAAATATTATGCGGAATTAACAATTATTAAGTGCAGAAATTAAAGAAGGAAGAATAGCAACAAGAGAGAAATAGAGACACAAGAAGTTTGATCACGAAGTTCACCAAGGTGTGGTTGTGTTTTCAGGCCCCGCTTCCAGTGGTGACCACTTTATTTCTCTTCTCCAAATTCTCAATTACATCAACAAGTAGATTACAATATGTTGCAAAATCATTATGCATATGTTGTACATGACCTCCATGATTAGATGCAAAAGACCTCACCAAAATCCTCTCTCGAACGGGCTCAAAAGGCCTCTTACAACATGATAACCAACAAATGATCTCTCTTACAAAGGATTTCTCTCCACGTCCCTACAACAAAATCACTAGGTTTTTTAATGGCACACAGGCCTGGTTTATGTAGAAAAAGAGTTGGGGGTCGAATCCCAACTTCTCCTCAAGTTTTGGCCTCTTCCTAGGCTCAAATCCCCAAAAAGATGGTAATAAACCCATAATACAAGGCATAAGAATATCAAAAGATTTAATAAAATATTATTATATAGTTGAAAACCCACTCTGTGGCAAAAAATGTGGCATGCCTCCCTTTGGAGTAGACCCTGGTCATGTGGAAGGTGCCATGGTGGGCGGGGTAGCCCCACCGTACGGGCGCTTACCCCATTTTCTTTGCAATATACCACAACAAAATGAATTTTGGAGGCATGCTTTACAAGCCACACCCCTCTGAACACTTGGTTAGTGAAATGACGTTAAGCTGTTGGTTCTATCTAAAGGTCAAGGGTTCTATCCCGATGGAAACTCAAACAAATTTTGACCAGGCCTATTTGTCCGATACGGGGTGCCATATGGCACCACCATATTGTTCCACTTGGTGCCTTGCTAAAGGAATATACATTCCAGTCATTGCACCGTCAACAACCAACGCACCTACACAGTTAGCGCCTAGTCAGACCATACCGCCATGTGTTTTACCCAGAGGATGCCACTTGTCTTCCACGTCACAATCATACACTACCACCTGTCAATATGTATGGCCACATGTGCCACGTCACTGCCACCTGTCATCCATACCCTGCCACGTGTCACAACCTGGGCCTGCCACATCACTGTATGTAATTCCACCTCAACATCCATACATTCGAGTCACCTACCAAATCAACCTATAAAAATGCCAAAATAGGCTGACACGTTTCAGCTTCTGGTGCTGCCACATCAACATCTGTACGATCTGTATGGATGACGTCACCCTTCCATGTGTCATGCTGACATACTTTTGACGTCAGCAGTACAGACTATTGACTTTGACTTTTTTGCCTATTTTGGAAAAACTTCAGACTGCGATAACTTTTGCATACGGAGTCATATTTTCGATCTGTTTATGCCACCAGAAAGCTTGAGACAAGTACTTCACGATTTCATGAGAATTGGAGAACTTTTAGTTTTTTTCATGTCAAGATCCTCCTGGATCAATTAGTTTCCAAAGGATTCTTCCAAGTTGAAGGCATTGACTATAATGAAACATTTTCCCCTGTAGAAAAAACGAATTCCATCCACCTTGTTCTTTCCCTCATTGCCTCACATAAATGGGAGGTCCATCAAATGGATGTCAAATACACCTTCTTGCATGGGGAATTTCAAGAATAAATCTACATGGAACAACCTCTTAGATATTTCCATAATGACTCTAGCCTTGTTTGTCTCCATAAGAAATCTCTTTATGGTATTAAGAAAGTTCCTCAAGTTTGGTATGTCAAAATGGACAACTTTCTTCTTGATATCAACTTTTCTAGATGTCATTATGACCCTAATGTCTATACCAAGAAAGTATGAAGCCATCTCATAAACCTTTTTCTTTATGTTGATGAACTTATCCTCACTGGCAGTAACCCAAAAATTTTAACCCATGTGAAAACCATCCTTAAGAAGAAATTTGAAATGACCGACTTAGGTTATTTGCACTATTTCCTTGGCCTCCAAGTATTGCAAACCAAGGAAATAATTTTTCTTTCCCATTCCAAGTATGCTTGTGACCTCCTTCACCGCTTTCACATGGAAGACTCTAAATTAACCCCTTCTCCCTTCCAATCTGAAGTCAAACTTACTGTCACATGTACTTCTCTCGAAATTGATGTCACTTTGTACCATTAGTTAGTTGGTATCCTCTTATACTTGACCCATACTCATCATAATATTTCCTTTTCTATTGTTCTTGTTGCTTAGTATATGCAAGCACCCGATGAAAGTCATTGGAAAGTAGCTAAAAGGATACTTTGGTATGTTTGGGGTATAGTTTAGTTTGAGATACATTACAACTTAGGGGGGACTCATTTATTGGTTGGTTTCACTGATTCAGATTGGGCCAATGACCATGATGATCAAAATTTTAGTGTAGGTTATGTTTTCAACCTTGGTTCGGGACTTGTCACTTGGGCCTGTAAGAAACAACAAGATATCACTCTTTCTTCAACAGAAGCAGAGTACCGAGCAATGATTAATGCAAGTCAAGAATCCTTGTGGATTTGACAGATCATTTCATAGTTTATATTCCAGCAACAACATATGACCACCCTCTGGTGCGATAATGAGAGTGTTGTCAATCTTGCCAAATATCTATTTTATCATCAACACAATAAATACATCGAACTACACATGCACTTAATCAAAAAGCGCATTCATGTTTGATCTATTGAAGTGATATTTTTCCCTATAGAATATCAACTTGTAGACATTTTCACAAAGTCGCTTATAGAAGTGAAGTTTTACAAACTTTGATCTATGTTAGGAGTTCAGGAAGTTATCATTAAGAGGGGATAGGATATAAAGCCTACTTCCTTCTCCTATTGTGTCACCTTTGTAAATCCTTCAATCCTATCCCAAGTTGTTCTTAAGGGGGGATGTTAGGATATTTAAACACTTAAGAGTTAGTTAAGATCAACTTGGTATAATGTGTTGTTAGGTAAAAGTGTGTTTCTTAGTATGTTTCTTTAGTATGCATTTGTAGTTAGGTAATCTGATGGTCATAATATGTTCTCGACATAGAGTGATTTGATGGATCATATTCTCCTCGATCTTAATGACTGCATTGACCCATGACTTACCGACCAATTGGTCCATGATATCTATTTAAAGAGCATGGAGGGTCATTTTTCGATGATCGATTGTGAGAAACTCTCTTGTAAATCTCTATGTAATTTTTTTCTTTTTCATTAATAAATTGCTCCAAGTTGTCACATTGGTTGGGGCCGCGAATGTTTCCCCGTAGGGGTTTTACCATGTCAAAACATCAGGGTGTTGATATTTGATCAAGTTTTGTGAGTGGTTACTGAAGGTGTTCGTCCTCTATTGGAATACATGTGTTGTCGAACAATCTCTCTCATATTGGGATGTAGAAAACACCTATTGTCAGAATAGGTTCATTTTTACTTACAATTACTTTATATATATATATATATATATATATATATATATATATATATATATATAAAGTTGATATACAAATATTTTACTTAAGGTGGATATTGAAATATTTTATTTATGTCCCACATGTATTATTATTGTTGTTTTAGAATGCTACATGTCAACTCTATGTTGAGCATGAAGGAATTACACATCTCCTTCATAAGGAGTTGCATAAATTGTCTATGGGCGCAAAAATCACATAAAATCACACACAGACATACACACACAAATAGATATATACAGATATACACATATACATATACATATACATATGCACATACATATATAAAGTTGGTATAAAAATATTTTACTTAAGGTGGACATTGAAATATTTTATTTATGGCTAACATTGAAATATTTTTCTTCTTATTCTTAATTTTTAAATGCTAGGTGTCAACTTCATGTTGAGAATGTAAGGAATTACACATCTCCTTCATATTGGGTTATAAAAAGCATCTCTCGACACAATAATAAATTTTTTAATATATATATTATTCCGATGCAAGAAATCGTGGGAAACCCCTGAGTACTTCCCCACATTTTGTGGATGGTAAACTGTCAGCCTGGTTATGGACCTAACCTGTTTTGAGTTTTGGTGTACCTTGGGAAGTGGTCCCCTTGTGGTTGTGGGTATCTAACCACAAGAGGGAAATATTTGACCCTTTGTACCTTATACTTTATGTCTAATTCCACATTGACTTTATCCTGTTGATACTGAGAGGGGGGTGAATCAGTATCAAGTACAATTTAAATCCTTTTTCAACTTATACTTAAACCATTCAATTATATCCAATGAGCAATGAACAATAGTATAAGAGTTACACCAATACACCACAATACACCATGCACAATATATGATAAATAATCAATAGTTATTGTTCAAGGGAAGTAATGACTTCCAAAGGTAGCTACAGCTTCCAAATGTAAAGGGAGGGATAAAAAACCAAGAGGAAGATACAATCCTCCAATATCAAGAGAGATTTTAACTCTCCATCCTTGCCCCTTCCTTCCACCCAAGAATATATGAGAGATAATAAAACTTCACATTAAATTATCACCATCAACCAACCATCACATAGAACCTGATAATGCTTCCTGAGACTTATTCAATTTCCAAAATTATTCAATTGTTGGAATAATATTATCCTATAGATAATATCATTCAATTTATTCTCTGAAACTTCTCCAAGTTTCACTCCTTGAATCCTCCCCAAAAATAAGTTATAGAGAGAATGGTAGACCTTGTTCAATTATGGTTTATTCAAGAGACCGAACTTGTACAGAATGCCCCGCACTCAATATTTAACATCTGATTCTGAAACTCACACACAAGAAACTAAAGTCCGTACTCTTTCCAATAAAATTTGTCCCATGACATTTGGATTCTCAATGAATAATTTATGACTATTTTACCTGGAACACCTATTTATTGACTAGCTTTAGGACTGGTCACAAACCCTATCTTCCACAGAGTGTATCTCCATAATTATAGAGAATAAAGAGCTGAAATTTTTACCACAAGTACCTTGATATGTATTCTCAATACCATAGCAATTTAACCATTTGAATCATTCTATAAAAAAATTTATACCAAAAATGGTAAGATGACTTGAAAATAACATACCTTAGAACACATCACCAAAAGACTTCATCCTCCCTTGAAATCCAACCTTCTTTACTTCTGATTTCCTTTGAAATTCGACTTGTGTATCAAATGAATGTATAATGATATTTATTTATACCATTTATGTCA